>JAODKN010000044.1:8293388-8323347 GCA_026774425.1 Petrocephalus zakoni
GTTTAATTTTTAAAACCAGTTTGAAGACAAACTGGAATTATACAACTTAATTGTTTAGACCATCAGTTTTCCTCTGGGGTAATAACTTTTGTTATATTACCATTTATTTTTGTTAATAAACAAAAGTATTTAATCAAATCCAGGGCAAGAGTCACAGAAAACGTAAAAACAATGAGAAATGAGAAAAAAGAGGTAATGTAATTATAGAAGTAATAATGATTTATGAGTTTAAAATTAATGCCAAGTGTTGCATCAGGCATTAGAGGTACAAGCTGAATATTTTATATGAGGTCTGGAACCCAATACCAGACTTAATGACACAAAGAAACTTTCATAATGTAAGGAAGGTATGGGGATATGTCATACACCTGCACAAAGCCAACAGGCTTTCTGCATCCCTGTCGACTGAGGCCTCCGAGTCTGAAGCACTCGCTGTCTTTTGGTGACGGGACGGGAAGCTCCGACTGGCCCTTTGGTCCTGCCTCGTCCTGTCAGGACTTCTCCTTCTGCTCTTGTCCCGGCCTCGGCCTGATGCCACCCAGGGCTAATAGCCTGAAGGGCAGAGCTGCTCCCTGGGAGCGGTGAGTCACTGATGCTATCTCGCTGGTGGAGAGGCGCATTGCCCCAAGCGGCTGGCTGAACGCACAGTATGCCGGTGCCAGCATTATGCCCACTTCATTTACCCTGTGCCAGACAGGGACACTGCTGTGCAGGCAGTATTTTTGAACAGGTATTTTATATATTTGCTTTGTCTGAGGTGCAGGGAGAGATGGCCGGTACTCAGTCATAAATCTGTTTATTACTAAGCCTGACATTTCTCTGATGGCTAAATCCTTCTCACCTCTGTTCCTGTGGGAGAACTTTTTGAAAGTCAGGTGATGAAGTGGTTGGATTCCCTGCTGGAACATAAGCAGCTAGTATAAATATTAGCCCTACTTTCATGCCATACGCATTTCCTTACCAGCTCTAGTGTGCTGAGTGGCGTGATACCATTTGTTCCCAAAGAGCCCTTATTTAATTGGCCTTAATTACCTGTCAGATGGACAGATTTCACCATTTGGAGTGAACATATTAGTTGAGGACTTCATATTGGTCTTTTTCTTGTTCAAAATTTTATGTTAAATGACAAAAAATAATACTATATGTTTATACTGTTTAACTACCAAAATCTAAACAATAATAGAAGAACTGGAATTATATCACATTCATTGTTTACGACCGCAGAATTTATTTATAATAATACATGATGGAATCATCCGTCCACCCAATATAAGCACTTAATCACTCAGCCTAAGTCACACTGAGATTGTAATCGTTGATTATTTAAACAATAATATATGTCCTTGGTAATCCTTATATCATTCCTGGAACAGTATTTTAAAAATGATACCTTTATCTTGAGTTTCATCTGATGTGAATTTGACCGTTAGTAGAGCCAGCAGCTTGAGGCTAATTAAATCTCTGTATGATGAAAACGAGCGGGACCTCTGGCCCACAGGACCCGTACCTGGCGGCCCCTACTTTCGCCACAGAAGGACTGGAGAAAATGTCTGGCAGAGCAGAAGTCTGGAGTTATTTGCTGGGTCTTAGTCCCGGTTAGTTAGCTTTAGTGTGCTGATTGGAGGCCCTCCCTATCTCCAGCTATCTCCAGGTCGGCCCATTAGCCCCTGGCATCGCACGGCTCCTCTCCTCGTGATGTCGATACTGTGTGCCGGCCACACGTCCTCTCGTGTGATGTTCTTACCGAGACATGGAATAAAAAAAATCTATAAATACTCCCACAGGGGGCTTGAGCAGAGGGGTAATGTGACAGGACATTATGGCCCTCTGAGATTAATTTCGCCCTCTCCCCCATTACTCACACTGTCATGCACTAGCATCGCGCCTTCAGACCGCCGGGGAAAAATGCGGGATGAAATTCATACTTTGGAATTTATTCTCCTTTAGCTTCCTCATCATTAAATTGGAAAAGATACTGAATTCACCTTAACCTTGAATACCCAAAGCTGGGGGGTGGGGGGGTCCCATCCATATGTACTTTTTATTAACTGCCGTTAATAAAAGCTAGTTAACACCTAGCCGTGTTACGTCTCCCATGTCAGACTAATTGGTTGCCAGGCACATGGCACCCCCCTGTAATGGAATTCACTGGAGTCCATGGGTTTTAGAAATAATACCTTCAGGAAGAGTAGTTCCTGCAAAGGGCTTATTGGAGGTTAAAAGCACGATAGTTCTGGGACCAGCCATCGCAGCTACTTCCTCTGCAAGGGGGCTTATAGCTTGGTAAGCATTTACTTCCTCATGAGCGTCATATTATCGTAAAAGCGACGCGGCATAGAGCAAGTCTATGAATCTATAATCATTTTTAGATTGATTATTCCATTCGCTGCGGTTCTGTAGGAATGCTACACTGATTGCTGTATGGGTATGTTTGCCATGTAGTGTTCTAGTCAAACGGTTACTGCCATTTTTGGTACTTAGATATTAGTTTTTGGAAAAGCTCTCTCTGACGATTTTAAAATATAATTGAAGTTAGTGGCTGAAAAAAGCATGAAACAGAGGGCATGTTTGTCGCTAATGCATTCTAGACTAAGGCGTTCACTTAAAGGTAAAGTAAAATAGATCAATGCTGGGGTCCATTTCAAAGAGACTGGCTTTGATATGCTTAAATAAAAGGCATACAGTATACAAACAACACAATTTAGAAAGTGCTGAGTGATGAAATATATATTCTTTTAGATTTTTCCAAGCAAGTTTGGAAAGTTTGTCATTCTCTTTGACATTTATATCTCATTGCTGATCCTCCGTTACGTTATGTGGGGTACACCAAATTCAGTGGGTCGAGAGGGGTAACCTAGCAGCAGATAGCCTGGTGCTTAAATTAAGGGTGTGGCTCTCTGGGGTTATGCCCTCTACTAGAGAGCGCCAAAAAATGCTAAATACCCAACACTGTAAAAGGGTACATTTTTTATTTTTTTTATTTAGTAGATTAAAAACATTAGGTAAGCCACAATTTCCCCCTACAGTTGCCCTGTTTGGTTCAGTCCATCTGTCAGGCCATAGACGGCTCTTTTCACCCCATTTTTCTTTTATTCTGTTTTTTTACGTGTGCTATTTGATTCATGTCTGTGACACGCTGCTGCCCAGGCGAGGCAATCGCTTGCCACAGTCGTGGGCCTGTTGTAAACAAGCAGCCCCGTCCTGTTTCGCTGGCCGTAATGGATAATGGGAGTGTGTTTATCCCAGGACCCAGAGATGCCGCTGCTCATTTTAGACGTATGGAGCAGACAAAAGTGGCGGATGGAAGATTTGCCCCTAAATAGAGACCTATTTAAGAGCTTATAAGCCAGTGGGATTTTTGGCTGGTTTGGAAATTCCTGCTGAATGTTGACACGGGCCAGCAGAAGGCCAGAGTCGCTGTCCTGGTAGTTTTATAGATGTACCGCTAGCAATGAGATTGGTGAGCATCGATGAAAATTACAGCCTCTTACTGATTGGTTCTTTCATTGGTGGTAAAGGTGTTCCAGGGCGTGTGAAGCATGTGGGGCTGTTTCTAACATTACCATCTTTTCCTGTGGCAAAATGTGACATACCTTAACTTATCTGTTACTCACCGGTCATTCATTGGAAGCATGGCCAAGCTGAATTTGCACCAGTGTGGGCCTAGTTTGATGTATTATTTGCCTTGCTTGCCTGTCCCTTTGGACAAAAGCTTCTTCTAAATAAACAAATAAAAATGTTGAGGTTTCCAGGAGCCTGGTCTGGGCCAGAGGTCACTTCCTGCGGGATGGTTTTCCTGTTCCGTGACTATCTAATCAGGTTGTCGGCTGATGAAAATCTGTACTTTAATCTCAGAGTTTCACTCGTTGTTCCAGAAGGTTTCTGTATTCAGTGTAAAAGCTTTGCATTGACAGAAATGGATCTGATGGGAACTAGAGCTACTTTACTTCTAACAGATGCTACTAAGTATAGCTTGGGTGGCACAGTAACTCAGTGGGTAACACTATTGCTTCATACCTGCAGAGGTGGGGATTAGAATCCTGCTCTGTGTGCATGTGGAGTTTACATGTTCTCACTGTGAAGTGCATGTATCTCCCATGTTCTCTGCACCAGAGGTAGATATTTCAGGTTCAGAAAGTGAAATTCCAGACCAAGAAATAGTTTCAGCCAGCTGAGCACTCAGCAGGTTGGTTGAAACAAAATCTTGGTCTGGACCTGAAATGTCTACCTCTGCACTGCACTCCAGCGACATAGTTACGTAAATTGGTGTCTCCAAATTGCCAATGGTGCATGTGTGTGTTAAGTAATGGACTGTGATTCTGTCTTATGCCATAAGATAAACACTCCCAACCATGTAGCAAGATAGGGCTTAATGGAGGTTGGAAGATGGATGGATGGATTAAAGGAAAAATAAATATCTTCCATTTGTGAATTTTTTGCTTTTACGATCATTTCTGTGCTATTTCAGGTTTTCTCTGTCAGTTTGTGGAAGCCCCGTGAACAGTTTGTAATTATGTTGCTAAAATCACCTTGCACAGTTAACGCTCTGGTCTAGATTCGGGATCCATCTTACTTCAGCCCTATTCTCCCTCATCAAGGCTCGCTCCTGCTCGACACAGCAGGGGAAAAGGAGCATTGCTTTCTCATCCCTGAGCCCCTTAATGTGAACTGAGATTTACTCTCCGCTGGTAGGTACGGTCCGCGTGGTACTGTGGTTAGCAATGTCTCTGGGACCTTGGCTCCAGTCTGCTTGGGTTCCATGTGTGTGTGAATGATGTGTGAGTGTGCCCTGTAATGGGTCGGCGCCCCATCCTGGGTTGTTCCCTGCCTTTTGCCTCTGGCCTCCAGAACAGGCTCCAGATCCCCCCCACGACCCTGAATAGGACAAGCAGTTTCGGAAAATGGATGGATGGATGTTTCTCTCTCCATTAGCTGTGACCAGTTTACCTCAGGTGTCAAAATACAAAAGCGGAACAAGTTCTCATATGCCAGCACCTCAGGATATGGATAAGCGTGTTTTCTACTTTTAAAGAACTTCTGGAAGTCCTCCAACCAAGGACAGCAGAGGTCTTTGATATGGTCACACCAGTGCACTTGTGGCTGCTCACGAGGCTGCTGGGATTGCCTTCATGGACACACATCTTTGCAGAGATTTGGATTAGGCGGTAATCACCGTGCTTACGTTCCTGCGGGTTTGCGAGGCCGGTGTGGAGCCGGGCCTATCGGCACTCCTGCTATTCTCTGGTTGTCGATCCCTAAAGCTGTTTAGCATGGAAATTAAGTTCAAAGGGAATGAGACTGCATCACGATCCAGCTTTCTGTTCAATTTGTAATTATATCTCTGCTTGAGGAAGCCGGTCAGCTGCAATGAAGATCTGTGGCACTCAGTGCGTCCCGGCTAACCCCGCTCGTGACGGGCGCCGCAAACACTCTGGCTCGATTTGTCCTCCACGCCTCCGCCTTTTCTCTTCAATTAATCGTCGCCGAACTTCCCGGACGCGCGGGGTCGGCTTCATCCGAGCAGGTAATCGCTTTTCTTTAACACGCTTTACATCTCAAAATTAAACTTTCCTTTAACAGGTACAACAGGATGGATTTAATTTTATTTTCTCCTGGCAAATGTCTTGCAGGCCTAATGATCTAATATCCTGCATCCGTGGACCGCAAACTGAGGGGTGGGGGGGGGGTGGGTCATCATTAGGAATGTGCCTAAGATTGAATAAGAGTGATGAGCAGTCACGAAAAAATTACCTACAAATAATCCAATGCAAACCAAGAACATTTTCATAATAAAAGTCTGAATTATAGTCGTGTCTTTTTGTTTTTAAACAAAAGGTGATATCTTTATTTTTCAAAAGCAAACAAACAAGTGGGTATGACCTTCTATCCTCTCATTATGGCCCGTCCTTGTTCAGGTGCATTCTGAGGTCCATGCCTGCATTCAGATTAATATATGCAACACTGAGTTATAACATGCTCAAATTAGGCATCAGAGAATACGGCCTGGATGTGCGCATATTTGTTTTGGATGAATGTTAGCATCTGGACTCCTTTTTTCCTTTTTTAATGTTAATAACACATGAAAATGCATCAGGGCAGCTCCATCAGATTGCTGTAATTTATATATCACTCAGAGTAAAACACAAGCCTAAGTCATCGTGGGTGCAAAAAATACAATGTGCCCTGTTTACTCCAGGACTGATTTTGCTGTTAAGTGAACAGTACCACTCAAAACAATGAGGAGCTGGAGTTTCTCCTGCCTGTTTGTATGGCTGGGAAATTTTAATGAGGCGTATTGGGCTGTGTGTTTTATTTTGAGTCCCTTACGGCCTTTGTTCGCTCTTCTCTCCTCGTACCTTTTTGCCGTCGTTCCTGGGCCGCTCTCGACAGCTGTCACGCCGACCGGCGCAGGCCCCGACCGGCAGAGCCGAATCTGCCCTGAAGCCAGATCCGAACGTATGTCGGGACGCCCGGCAGTGCGAGAGCCGGGGGCGACGGCGAGGAGGTGCCGGCGATGACATGCATCTCGTGAATGGACGGGGGGGGGGAGTGGCGAGCATCGATGCCTCTTTCGGGGAGTGGGCTTGGGGGAAGAAAATGTAGAAGAAGCTGTATTCCAAACCTGTTTTATTAACTGTTTAATATACCGAGGCTTGGCATAGGTCAGTGTTTCTAACCACTTTTACCAACAGACACCCCCTCGATCGACCACTTTTTTGGGTCGTGGCTTGATGGCCCTGAAGTTAGACTATTTCAGAATCACTGGCATAGTTAGTACTCAGCAAATATCTGCAGTGACTTACTCATATTCCCATCCTTCTATCCAGCCATTTCCTGTAGCCACGTGTCCTATTCCGGGTCGTGGGGAGTCCAGAGCCTATCCTGGGAGCTGCGGGCACCAAACAGGCATGGGGCGCCAATCCATTGCGAGGGCACACTCACACGCCATTCACTCACACATGCACACTTACGGGCAATTTGGGGGGGTGGGGGACTAGAGTACCCACAGTAAACCCCTTGACGCCAGGAGGGGACCATGCAAAGTCCACACAGAGAGGTGGGAGGCAACGGTACTAACCACTCTGCCACCACGCCGCCCCGTTCTTTCACTGAAATATATTAGTGTTACAAGTTTTGTGTCACACACGCCAGTCAGGCGATCGCCACGAGGACCAGGAAGTAGGCTATCGCCCGGAAGATAAATAGAGGAGCCTTTCATTCACTTGCCGCTCAGTCATTGCAAAATGACCCATGCCCTTTCTGTCACCACCGCCGGTACTCCAGTCTCTTTGATTGAGCCTGTGTTTAGAGCGCGGATTCCGGTGGGAATCTATACTCTTTATTTAAAGAGTGTTCTTATAATAATCGTTCCCATCCATGCTACACGGGCTGTCTGCTGACGCCAGTCTATTCCCGTGTTTTCAGCCCAAATTCCTGACGTTTTGGCTATTACGCACTGAGAACTTTGTGGAAGGGGAAGTGAGCCGCCCATAAGTCGCATTAGGCAGCCCCCTAGGATGCGAGGTTCAAAGGGGGCGCTGGCTTGGCAAACCCCATCACCCACCCAGCCCCCCCCCATATTGGCTTCCACTGGCCCTGGAAGCGCTGGTGACCTACTAGAAGAGGCCCAGGCCCTGAGGGGGGGTTCCCTGCACCAGCACCCCAGTCCCATCACTCCGGCATTCATGTCTCAGAATGTGTATCATTCGCTTTACAATTCCAGCCATAGGCCCACAGACGAAAAAAATTGAGAAATATAGATTAGAACAGCTTAGAAGGTGGACCTGATGGTTCCCCGCTCGGAGGAGCCGCCATACTGCGTCGCCATGGCTACAAGCCATCAGGTAACATGGCCTCTGAGGGTGAAGTCTGGGTCCCTTAAGACATAATCCTCTCAGGAGGGAACAGTGATTGAGTGCTTTGCTGAGGATGTCGCTGTAGTGACAACTTTCAGATAACAGCCCCGTTCTACTAATACACGCCAATGCCATTGTCCGTGGTGCAGATCTGTGCACTGGGAAACCAGCTTTATGGCTCGGTCACAGGTTCGAGGCGTGCCGGGCTGATGGGAGCACTCTGCCATCTCTGGTATTGATTTTGTCTGGGATACCCTAGGAGATGAACAAGCTTATGTCTAGGCTGAGGACTGACATGGAGTGTTGGAGCAGGTTGGACTGAAGCTCGCATTAGCCATTGAATGTTTTTTTTTTGGGTGTGGGGGTGATGTTTGGTATTAAGGGGTTTGTTGATCACATTATTTGACATTATCTTACCAATCTTTTGTTGACAGATGGGATCTACACGATCTTAAAATTCGGTATGCCCAGGGATTGAACTACATCTACCACAGGTTCCTAAGACAGCTCCAGGGCCACATTATTATGGTCAGAGGTCCCTCTACTATTTTCTCTAAGGAAGTAGTTGTAGACCTGGGGGGTGGGGGGTATTAAACAAGGTTAGTTTATTTGAGACCCCTTTTTAGCGGAAGCCCCTGCACTGCAGCTTGGGTAAACCCGTGCAGTAAAGTGCGCCTTCCCAGCTCACATGTTCGATGTGGTGAAAGTGCCCCCCTTTCCCCGAATCACTGGCAGAATTTGAGGCACCTGGAAACAGTAGCTGCTCTTTGCTGTGCATGTGGGCGCCGCCGTCAGTGCCGCGTGGTCGGTGTGCATGCGCGGCTGCATGCGGAGCGGAGTGACACGACACCGGCACTCCCACGGTCCTCCCTCTGCGAAAACGCCCCCAGCCCTCGCAGCCTGTCCGCCACGCGCCACAAGCACCCGTGGGGCCAGCTCTATCGGCAGAACAGACAGCTCTCTAGGATCCTCGAATTACCTGCATGGCGGAGGAAGTGACCAGTTTGCTCTTTGGTAAGGGGGGCCCCCTAAGTAAAGCTCTGCCTAGGGCCCCTGAAAATTCCCCTTAGCTA
The DNA here is from genome assembly GCA_026774425.1 of Petrocephalus zakoni. Classification (NCBI taxonomy): domain Eukaryota; kingdom Metazoa; phylum Chordata; class Actinopteri; order Osteoglossiformes; family Mormyridae; genus Petrocephalus; species Petrocephalus zakoni. The sequence goes on from JAODKN010000044.1 coordinate 8,302,318, forward strand.
AAGCCCTGCTAAAATAATTAACGTAACATAAGAGAGGAAAATTCCAGGATCCCGTGGGGAAGTTATGGACGGTAGGCGATGAAAGGAGGAGCCGGTGCCATTGCCACCGGTAATGTATTCAGTGACATTTTGGCACATCATCTTGAAGCATTATCCCCGGCAGAGGAGAGGAGAGGGATTGATCACAGTGCACAGCCCCCCCCCCCCACCGCGCCTTGTAGCATGGCCAGCGCAGTGAGTCACCTGTGAAAGCCGCTCTTCCAGCGACAGGGGCCACCGTGGGCCAGGATAATCCGGCCCGGAGGCTGCTCGGCTCTTCCTCCCCCAAAAACGCAGATTCCCGCTCAGCTGATGACTAGGGGGATGCGACCTGGATATCAGCTCCGCCATTTTGGCAAGTTACAACTTGTTTGGTGGGGGGCGGGGAGTGTATGTGATGCGTGTCACTCATTATGAATTTTTAAGCAGAGGATTCTGGGAGCTGAAATTGGTACTCTAGACTCCAGGCCTTCGGGCTCATCCGTATCCCACAAGAATTGTTATTAGTGGCTGGCATCTACGAAGCCTTTGTAGCACATGCTAAAATACAGGGATTCTGACACTGAGCATGGATGGTGCTATTTCCGGCTCTCTCGTGTTTGCGATGGCAGCCGCCTGCCCACCTCTGTCGTCTCTACGTGTGGGATGATGGGTGAGACCGGCGTGGTGCAGGCAATGGCTGGGGAGGTAATGATAAACGAATGGGTGCCATTACCACCGCGACATGTCATAATGCAGCGGCCACATAATCAGACGGGACGCGGCCGCTTCTGTCAGCCGGGGCTTCCAGGGAGGGCCAGACAACATCATTAATCTTTACCCAGAAAACAACTATGCCCCCCCCCCCCGGCACTGACAGGACTCTGCCCCATGCCAGCTTCAAGATAAAAGTGTGTCCCTCATTTTCCTCCGGACCTATCTTTGCGCCACAAGCTAATTTCATTATTTTAAAAATCTATATGATAAACTGTATCGTAGTGTTTCGTCTCATTGACAAATGTTGTCGTGCCATTTTCCCCCGGCTACGTGCAAAGACATTCCAGCCTCGGTTGATTCTGGAAAACGTCCATCATATGGAGATATTCCTCCGCAGATGTAAATGCATCGGCGCTGTTTTGGGCCGAGGGCTGTCGGCATGTCGGCCGGCTTTGGCGGCCAGCAACGCTTTGGTCGCCGCGTCTACCGTAAGCGGCGCGTCGCTGATTAACAGTGACCTGTCTGAAGAACCACTCACCCTTGAGCCTGCATGTTGCACGAAAGGTGAAGAAACGCACAACGAAACCCAAAAAGAATAACTGAACAATTACCTGTGCACGAAACCCAGTACTTTTTCCACCAGTATATGAGTATATAAATTCTAACTCACTTCTTAAACTGTAGACTCGAGGGTTTGCAAACAAAACAAGAGCAAACAAAATCTTAATTAGCGTAAGATAAGAGGCCGGGATTATTACTGGGATCCTGTGTCTCACTTCTGCAGTCATTAATCTTCCGGGCCTGTCTTTAGCTCTTGTATTATCTATTTTGAAAATAAAGCATTGCTCCCACACCCCGCTATCGTCAAAACTTGCAAAAAACAAATGGTGTTGTTGGCCAGGGACGGCAGCCGAGGGTGAGCAGAGCGGTGCTGAGAGTCTGGTGTGCTACGGAGACCGAGCTAAATTTAACTCCCCCCAGACAGCTCCTCTGCACAGTAGTTACCGTGATGCCCCTAGGCGGCAAATGAGTGGCTGGGCCCGTCCATTATGATTGGCTAGCCTTGCACTGCAAGCCCCGCCCCCGGAATCAGAAGCCCTTTGTTCCTCTGTTCTAATGCAGTTGCTTTGTATTCCCCTTCACGTGCAGACTGGTAAATATCTGCATGTGTGCACAGGAATGCATGTAGAGAAAACGGGAAGTTGGTGGTTCTGGAAGGTGCCATCTGTCCATGCCTGGCATCTCTTTGGCTTTTGTGTCAGACTCTCTCCTCTTCAGAAGCAACTATTAGGACCCGAAGGATATCCTGTTCTGGTAATTTAGAGCCAACATGGAGGGTGAAGCTCAGCGAGGCAGGCAGATCCGGCATCCGTCGAATTACCATCCCTTGTTAACGCTCACCATCTGTAGTGAGGAAAGGCTCACCCATTTGTTTATTCTTTTATTCCTTCATGAATTATGGCAGTGATGAACCAAAGGGAATTCCTGTTCCTGGTGAGGGCTCTGACTTATGGGAAAATCTTCTGAGAAACCAACAGGATGCTTGTTGGGACCGCACCGCACATAACTCGTCAGACAACCCGGGTGGTTCCAGCCTATTCATCAATGCATTTTAAGTGCTGGTTTTTCTTTCCAAGGGAACAGCCCTGTGCTTATTAACCACTACCACCCTTAAATATTTATACACTATGCCTCCTAATTTCTGATCCCTGCCAGTAAATTGCACACACTGTTGAATTTAGCTATTTACTCTATTCGCCTTCTCAGATGTTCTGTATTCTTCCTCTGCGAAAGCCGTTAAATAAACCATACAGGCTCCCAGCGTGCCTCGAAAGTGTCGGGTTCGAAAGGCCCGGAAAGGGGCGTGATTTACATTTGCTCAGGCCGTCAGCAAGCGGGGGCTTCGCTGCTTGCATTCTCAGAAGGGGTCATGGCTGACATATCACTACTGGGTAAATGGCATCCCATCCTGGTACTCTGGATGGGTAGATACGTGGGGGGGGGTTGGTGTATTTTTAGCTCTATTCTCTCCATCCAAGCTATGGGTGAGAGTTTTGCAGTCATGTGAGTTTATAACAATAAGTTAAGCACAAGGTATTATATTTTTATTGTCTTATATTTTATTGTACATGCATGTTGCATTATGCATATTCATATCCACATTTGTTTTTGCACTCTCCCTTTAAGTCCTGTGGAAACCCCCCCACCCCCCACCCCGCGGCTGGTGTATGTCGCACCGTGGCCCTGGGGGAATGCTGTCTGTCTGTGTCGCTGTATGCCTCTCTATGGATGGTATGACAATGAAGCTCACTTGACTTTAAGTGTGCTGAGTTTCAAGATACTTCACTCAATGCAAGCGTCCGTGGGACTGGCTTTGTAGGCCAGCTGCAAGGGCCCCCAGGTTTTCTGCGTAGTGGAGGAAGTGAAATGATCATCAGTTTGGGGGCGGCCTCCCAAGTAAAGCTTTGCCATTGGCCCCCCGAAAAGGTAGGGCCCCCCCTGCAGGTGCTGGGTTGTGTCTGTGTTCCTTTAGCCAGCCACTCCTGTGTGTTTTTTGGCTGAATTGGTCCTGCTTTCCCTTAGCCTGTGAGCAGACGCAGCCGCCATACCTGTAGGAGCTTCCCTTAGCCTGTGAGCAGACGCAGCCGCCATACCTGTAGGTGCTCAGCAGGTCACAGCACCGATCCCCCGGCTCTGCTGCTGCTGCCGGTTACGTTTCAGAGGAGCTGGCCGCTGGGACAGCCGTGCCTCCTGTCTGGAGGAGTCGGCATCCAGCCGTAGAACGCAAGGCCTGGAAATAGGCAGCGGGGGTGTATCACTACGGGAGGAGACGCTCGGCTGTGTACGGCAGAGGGATTAGAGGGTATTTCGGTCGCATTCAGATGAAGAACAGGGGCGGATTCTTGTCGTGGTGTGGGCTGGGATCGGCCGCGTGCAGCGCTGCCTTCATGCGTGTGCGGAGGGGGTGGGGGCTGCCAGCTCATCGGGCGGAGGTCCGGGCGGATGCGAGCGGGTGAGTCAGCCTGCGGTCCCCGTGGAGTCGGACCTGGCCGCCACCGCGTCAGGACTGGCATCTCATCGCCTTTCCGGGGGCGGCAGAGTGCAGGGGACGGAGGGAGAAAGGAAAAAAAAATCCACATGTATCCCCTGCCACCCCCCACCCCCTCCTGACCTCGCGTGACTGCGTGCGTGAGTGAACCGGCAGACGGATGACAGAGCACGCTTGGCGAGTGTGATCCTCTCTGCCTGTGTAAGGGATAATGTGTCCATTTGAACTGATTCCTGCCGGAACAAAGTGGTGCTTAAAGGCACCTGTTTACTGGTGTAGATGAGCACTGGTGTCTCAGGTGCTCTCACCCCTGTTGGTTATAGGTTGACCCCCCCCCCCCCCAAATTCTGGGCTTTCCGCTGAGGGGGCATGGAAACAGAAAGCAGAATGCAGGCATGAATTATTTTGCGAAAACATTTTAAAGAAATGACATTGATTTCAGATGTGCCAATCGATTCTCCCTGGTTGAACTTTCATAGACTCCATGAAGCATTTATCCTTAAGAGTTTTTTTCAGTTTGTTAATAAAATCCTCCCCTGTTACGGAGGTTTGTGTTCCCCTGCTGTCCTTGGGCTGCAGATATCTGGAGGTCCTGTTCTCCAGCTCAGAGGCTCCATCCTTTGTTAGTAGTTTAATGCTCCTTTGCTTCCCAAACTGCCCAGAAGCCGTCTGCTTCGCTGCTAGGCTGATCAGCACTGCTCATTTTTCTTATTTTATTTTGAAGAATATCTATACCTTCTGGGCTTCAGCATTTTAGCAAGCACAGGGTAACATATGCTCACACACTGCCGGGGCTTCCACGATGTGGCGTGACAGCCTGCTGATGGCGCTGTAGGTGAGGTCGGGCCCTCAGAGTGGCCAGTGATAAATGGAACTGGCAGAGGCTGGCGGGCAGGACTAAGCTCTCCTTTCCCAGACGCCTATGGCCTGCACACAAGGCTCACATGGCAGGTTTTGCTGGGGAGGGGGCGAGGCCTTTCTGAGGCACTACCAGTAATTATGTCGTTGAGAAGACCATCAGCGACTCACTGCACGAGGTATATCAGGTATAAGGGGCTTATTCCCAGACCTGCCCCTTCTGCAAATCACCTCCCTTCTCCCACTTCTGCACTTTCACCTTTTAGCTGCTTACCTGATGCTTCTGTTTATTGGTGATAGGCTTGTTGCAGGCAGCAGGCAGCCTACACATCACAAAGCTACATCCTTAACCACAGCGCCACCTGCATGTCCCTCATCAACATGATGGCAGTGCCGGTCAACACATTAACCAGAATAAGGGGCTGCCAGGGCGCCATCTTCTGAGGGGGTGCCGATTTAGCAGGGCTATTTCACTTTGTCTCAGACAGGGGGCGCTGCTAGTGAAGCTTGTCTTGGGCTTCGGAGCAGAACTGCATGATGGAGGTGTTTAAACGGAGCAGCTCAGATCAGGACATATTTCTGTATGAGGGAACATCACTCACAGCAGTGTCCATTTATACATACCCAGAAAATTCGTAGACTTCCGAAAACCCCTGATAGACTCCTTCAAATATGAAGAAAAAAAAACACATCCTGAGCGACCCTAATTGTTGACAATTGCAAATGAAAATAATTTCACTTCTTTGCATGATTACAACCACTGCAGGCATTTAACACAAATTCATCATGCAAATTGCTCCCTGCTTCTCCCTGCCTCCTTTTGAAATGCTTTACTGTTATCATAATATTACCGAGTTGTCACTTCCCCTGTAATGAAAGACACAATGCAAGCCATTTGCATCTTAACAGACCACCTTGTGTATGTTTTTGTGAGTAATTACAAGCGTAATATTGCTCTCAGGGACCGGGACTAGCTTTCGGAAGAGGTAAGGGTGGGACGTCGGCAGACTCGTCAACTTTCACAAATAAAAGGGCATTAATATCCACGGGCCTTGTTGAGAGCTTCCTTAAACCCGAGCCTCGATCAAAGGAACTTCTCCTTGCTGCCCTGTATGTTGTTATATTATAAAACACTGTGATTTGTGGCTGGTTTTTGGCAGCTTCCATTCAGTGTTGGCACTCGTTCCTCTGTCGGTCGACGCTTTACGTGGCATTGACATTTAGCTGATTAGCGGGTGCTTTTAGCCAAAGCAGCCTGCATATATTATCCTCTGGATAATTTTATAGCAATGTTTCGGGTTAAACAGCAGGCCCTGTTTGGGGCTCGTCCAGGCTTCCGGGCCTTTATGTTTGGTCAGGTGCAGAGCCTCGGTTGGGTGTGAACTTGCAGCAGAGGCTAAGAGTAGCGGACACCCAAGACATTGCGCAGCTGTTAGGCACACAGAACTCCAGAGATTAGCTTAGCCAAACTGTGAACTGCTGCAGTCGATATCAAGCAAAAGGACAGAAAAGTAAATGTGACTTTATACCTGTGCTGTTCTTGTATTTAAAAGCATCTTTCAAGCTAATAAAATTACAGTTTTCTTAAAGGCAAGTGCTCGTATTATACACTGATGGTAGGAATGATAGTACTAGGAAGACATTTGACATTTGTTACATGCAGGCGGTGCTGTTTCAGGAGGTGTCTGAAATCAGAGGCAGTGAAAATGGCCTATTGTCATTTGTTACATGTAGGTGGTGCTGTTTCAGGAGGTGGACTGAAATCAGAGGCAGTGAAAATGGCCTATTGCCATTTGGTACATGTAGGCGGTGCTGTTTCAGGAGATGTCCGAAATCAGAGGCAGTGAAAAGGGCCTATTGCCATTTGTTACATGCAGGCGGTGCTGTTTCAGGAGATGTCTGAAATCAGAGGCAGTGAAAAGGGCTCTTTTTTTGCATGAAAAGTAGTCAGTGTTTTGTTAAGATCAGGTCTCAAAATTGGCAGAGAACGTTATTTACAAGTTTTACATGTTTAGCAAAGGTTCTCCCAATGTCAGCACGATAAAATTATTACCTGAACGCCCCTTTCATGATAAGTTTTTCTTATAAAATATTATTGTATGAAAGTGCCATATGTGTATACTAACAATGTGCCATCCAGCCTCAAATCCATGACCTATGAGGTGTAAAATGACAGTGTTACCAACCTGCCCTACCACGCCGTCTATTGTGTTTATATTATTAGTCTGTAGTACTGGGAAAATGTTCTGGGAACTTCAGGAAAACTGGTCAGTTTGGACATATCCATATCTGAATCGTAAGCTGGGTAAACAGAAGGGAAAATTGTCTATCCAAAGTAGGAGATCAGAGGCGGCTCAGAAATCGGAAAGGCTGTAGTCTGAGCCTTGCTCCTGAGGCGGCTGTGAATCGATGTTGCCTGTTTTCCATGCGGTTGATGTTGACTGTTTTTCATTCAGCGTCTCTGGTTCCTCTGTCAGACAGGCAAAGTAATAACAGGATTTTCGGGAGCTGGAGAAGTAGGTCACGGTGTTCATATCCAAACTCTGTAAACCGAAGAGGTAGGAGCGCGAAATTCCCGCTACGGTTTCTGCTGCGTAACAAACCTTCCTGTGTTGTTCATGTTCAGTTGAATGAACAAAGCAGATATATGACATTTATGTAATTACGTAACTATGAGGACAGAGGTACGGTTTCATATGTAACTATTATAGCACTATGTGTGCAAACACGTAAGAAATATAATAGCCTATTCTGTCAGCGTTCATCTAGTGAAATATTTGTTAAGTTTTAAAACAAATTTGGCTATGCCTGATACTTTGATGTTCTAGAATGTTCTGTGTGGAATCCATTTTGGCTGCAAGCCCTGGAGTGATCACGTTACAGATTCCTTCTTCTTCTCCCTCTGGGGATCTCCCTGCACTGCAAAGACACGTGTCTGGTTTTGTTGTTTGAGCGTTATCACAATTCCAGCAGACTTTTGAACCTGCATCTCCAGGACCCCCTTTTTTCAGTGTCCGGTTCAGTGCTACTTCAGTCCAAGTCTTACATTTATTTGATTTATGGTTTATGCTAAAATGAGTGTTAAACACATCCAACCTCTGTGGATTTTGAATGAGCTCAGACAGATAGATAGATAGATAGATCGATAGATAAATTGGATACATACATTATTAATCTGTGTGTTTCTTATCAGTGTGTGTATGTATGTAATGATTAGATAGATAGATAGATTGATTCAATGATTCATTGATTCATTCATACTTTATTAATTCTGAAGAATTTTGTAGAGGCAGGTGAATTACTGTACAGTATGTGTATGTTTTGTTATTAATTGGCACATTCGTATACAGAGATTAAGGCTTTTTGCTCACTATAAGTGTATGTCCGTGGTTGCAATAGCGCAATCTCCTTTCTGAACACCGGGCCTCATCTGTTCTCCGTTGTGAGAGAGCGGCACGTCTCCTCCTCTCCCGTCACCACTTGGTCACGGAGTTGCATAACAGCTGACGTGCTTTTGGACGGTCCGCTCAGAGCGTCAAGCTCCCACCTTTCGAGATAATCACAGGCAAGCGGCACACGCATTTCGTTGGAATGAGGTACTTGTTTCCCTGGTTGCCTGTTGGTCTGTTGTTATGCTGGTGTGAGAGGGACCTGGCTGTGAAATAATTTATTCACTTCACTCTTTCAGAAGGAGGAATTATGCAACAGCTGAATAAACTCAGAGGACGGAGGCCGCAGCCGGTGTCTACAGCTCCTAATTCACAAAAGAAAGTGTGGAAGAATCAGTTTGAAAACAATCGCATATTTTGCTTAAAAAATATAATTCAAGGCTGAAACATGATGCTCACGCAGTGTGGGGGAGTTTGGGAGATTTTGATGGACATGCAGGGCAGCCTCAAATGTGGTTTTGGCTGTTCAAAGGGACATTTTTTAAATCTCCATGGGATTCATTGTGCTTTTTAGAAAAAAAAAATCAATTTAATGCATAACTTGCTGTGTTTAGTAGTAAGGCATTGTAGAAGCCTTAATAGAGGATTTCATTTTTTTTACCTGCACCTTCACATTGTAGCATAAGAACTCACAGACTCCATTTCCCAGAAATCCCCCTTTTCAAACTTATTGTGGTACCACTTCAACTAAATATTAAATGCGTGTACCAGTTTTTTGACTCAGAAATACATTGTTTGAAATATCCATGTGTACAATGTGAGCATTTCATTTTTAACAATGTGCTACCATTTTCTGTTCAGAATTGCATTGTTTATTTAGGAGACGATTATATCTAAAGCAATGCGCAATTACGAAAGTAGGGTCAGAACAGCTGGGGGTTCACAACGGTGAAGTTGCTCTACTAGCTCTGTGACTTGAACCAGTGACCTTCTGGTTAGAGGCACAGCATCCTGACCTGCTGAGAAACATATGGCTCGGTACAAACACATATACAACCAATGAGGTAAATTCGGACTTTGTGGATCTATCACGTTTGTTGCCCTGTTGATGTAGCCTGGATCGTTATTCCTGCCGACAGGATGGGACTCGGGGCTGATATTCAGAGACATGCGTCAACGATGTTGAGAGAACTGCATGGAGAGTGCCAACTAATCACTCTGCCCATTTCTCAGTGCTGGAAATAGATGGCATGTAGATGTGAACAGCAATACGGAAAAGAGTCGCTGAGAATAAGTCAATTTAGACAGTATATTTCTGATAATATGTAAGTGCTTATATATTAATACTATCAAACATTACATAGTGAAAAAATGCATACATTAATTAACTACTAGCAGCACTGGGTGCTAAATCTAAATTTGCTCATTATCAAAGAGATGTCAGTCTGATTATACCAGAACAGGAAGGTACTAGATGGATCTTGTCTGTTTTCCATAAACGCCTATCCGATTAGGCCTGTAATGACCCAGAACCTGACTGTGAAACCTAGGGCGTATGGGCACAAAGTGTATCTTGGAAGGAAAATCTGGTCATTCCAGGGAATGAACTTTCACTCACACAAGGGCAAAAATGATCAGTAATTTACTTGGACTGCCTGTCCTAGGTTTGTGGGTGGAAGCCTGTGCCATACGGGCTTAAATGTCACATCTGTTACAGGCAACAAAGAACAGAACCGTCTAAAAATGGACCTGTGCTGCTCGGGAAGTGTCCTGAAACTGGCAGAGCCCATTAATGAAAAGTTTTCAAAGTCAAACTGAGGAAAATGATCATATCTCCTGTTTATTTTCAAAGGGAATAGAATAGATCCGCACATGCGGTCGATATATCAAACCCAACATGGCGTAATTGATTAAAATGGCTTTCTTTATCTGTAATTGACCAGTGAATTAACTGCTCCTAAATACAAATTGCACAAAACAATTATCTTAATGTAGTAGTTAAAATAATTGTGCTTATTACTCAATACGTTGCAAAGAGTATTTCACAATGTAACAGGCTTTAATAAATTTACATCTGTCATCTGTATTAAGGTTAATAACATATAATTGTTAAATAATGCAATTTAAATTCTCGTGTTTATTTTAGAGGACTTATTTAATATATATAGGTGTAGGTCACAGGTGTCAAACTCCAGTCCTGGGGGGCCGGTGCCCTGTGTAGTTTAGTTCTTTCCCTGTCCCACCACAAATGATGGAGCAGAAGAGCTGTGTGGTAATTAGTATAAGGAACCGGGAGGAGTTGAATCAGGTGTGTTAAACGAGGGTAAACCCAAAAATGTGCAGGGCTCCGGCCCTCCAGGACTGGATTTTGGCACCCTTGGTGTAGGTGATGCAGAAATTCACCAAGGGTAAGATGCATGGATTCAGACTGAAAATGAATGACTCCTGCTTGGCTTAGTGTCTTTGTGTGCAGTCCTTTGCTGTGACTTTACTTTGCATTCAGCCCATGAATTCTAAGGTACAGATATAGCTGGATTAATTTGCCATTGATGGGCTTAGTAACTTTATTTAGCATATAAACGTACATGTGTGATATGAATATTTTATTCTATGTGTCAGTGCATGAAACGGACAAGAGTATAAAAATATTTAGCATAGAATACATTTGAAGTATTATGAGGCACTACACATGAAAATGCCATTTGATGCAGAGGTTAAATACATTGACCACATAGGCGAAAAGACCGCATAAATGGTGTTAAGTAAGCAGAAAAATTTGAAAAAATGCATGCAGCATTTAATACTAGACAAAAAATAGACAGGAAGAAAGCGGTCAGTTCAAGACCTTATGCTATCATCAGCAATTTCCTCTAAGTGTCAGAGTGGTTAATAAATACCTTTGTGCAAGACCGGGCCTGATTAGATTGACTGAACGATCCATACGTGCAATAAAAATTTGATTGCATAATCGCAGAAACATTCGAGCAAGCGTATTATCACTCAGCATAATAATCCTCCGGCTTTTATTTCTTTAAAACTCTCCTACAATTTTACGCTTTCAAATTTCTAAATTCTACCGTTTTGATGCATTTTTTTTATGATTAGAAACACACAATATGCATGTTTCTCGATTTAAAAAATAGTAATGATGAACTCAGTGGTAATTATGAAATGACCTGCATTTTGAGATCGCATCACCTGTGCACATGGAGAGGAACAGTTCAGATTTAAGCACCAAATAGAGCTGTAAATGAAATTAAAACAGGGCTGAATCCTCTCTGTATTACTATATTAACCCAGTCGGTGTTCTATCCCACCGCGCCCAGCTTGAAAAGGGTCTCTACATCAAACAACACACCTGCTGCCTGTTTTTTTTGGCATATCCTCTTACCAGTGAAGTGTTTACAAAGGGTCGAGGGGAGGGGGGTGGTATTATTTTAATTGTTTAGCATGGTCAGTCATTCAAAGGGACACAGTGACCATCCTGCATTATTTAGATTCCCCCAGACACCACTGATGTTCCGTAAACTAGTACAACTTTGAAAGCAGAACAAAAATCGCCGTTGTGTCATTTTTATACATTTTATAAAAATGAAAAAAATAAATAAAATTCAACAGTTTTCCAAGGTCTGCCTGACTGTGCCGATAATACAGCCTGCTAAAGAACTGGAAACACAGTGGAGGTGGGACCTTTGGAAATATTATTGTAAGGTCATAAGACCCCAGCTACACTGCGCTAGCTGGACCCCTCCTCTAAGTGCTCCTCAGGGGCACGTTCCCAGTGACTACAGAGCTCATGGGTTGGTGGGGGGAGGAGTCATTTCCAGTGATGCCCATGTGGAGAACTCCACTCAAAACAGGTGGAAGAGGAGCAGGGGAACATCTCACTTCTTAGTGATGCTGAGTGCCGGTGACTTACTCTTTGTTTGTATTTGCTGCATATACACTGCAAGCATTTAATATTCACATCGCCCTGCTGCTCAAGAAGATGCGGACATTGTGGAATATCTCTGCATATAAAATAGCCGCATCATTTGTGCTGCAGATAATATATGCAAGTATGGTCCGCATGTTAGAGCACATTTGCTGTTGTACTATAAATGTATTTGCTTGTTATTTGTTTCTAAACAAGCAGATATGATGAACAGTCATGCTAACAGTAAACCTAATGATTTCACAAACTTCCCTCAAAACCATTAATGAAGGTATTATCAAACTGAAATTTACCTGTCGTAATTAAATACTTCTCCATTTTCAACATTTACGATATTATTTAACATCATCTCACTATTATGATATTATGATATAGTTTTATCGCTTTTAGCCGGCAAAACATTTTAGTCATCCTACTGTAGCATGCATCTCAATAGTATTTAATAATGCATTATATCATTATTACTAAAATGCAGGGTATAGCGATAGCGAACAGCACACAGTCATAGAAAATGCACACACAAGTTATACTTGCAGACAGTAATTATGCAAATGAGACCAGCTGCACTTGACTCATTTAAGACACATCCTTGAGCTGCAAAGTAGCTTCTTTTGGGTTCTGTAATTACTCTGTCATCGTTGCTTGTGAACCCCGGGCTGCACAATTCTGTCCAGCTTCTCTCAACGAGCAGTATTGTGGAATTTGTAGCTCGCATAGGTTGCTCTTGCCGACCGGCGCACACTACATGCAAGACCGCAGTTGTCAGTGTAACAGTAAATAAACACATCTGTCAAGCCGATGGAAATACGTTTACTCTCGCCGTGAGAATTATGACCTCTGATTTCCATGAACGTGGTGTTCATAGTCAATACGCCTGTTATTCAAAAACCGAGAGAACGGACAGTGTTACAATGTAATCTTCTGTTATTTACCAGATTTATTTATTTATTTGCACTAGATTCACTGGTTGCCTCTGCTTAGGATAAGAGGATGGATGGACGGATGGTGTCATTGGTCATATCACAAGCAGTGAAATGAAATAAAAACTAAGGATATGCAAAAAGTAAATGACAAATAAATATAGTAATCCATAAATAAATATAATATAGTAATCCATATTCTTACAGACATAGTTTATATTTGAATATAAATAGATAGAACTAGATCAACAGATTGAAAATAGATTTTTCTACCTATGACTTCTTCGTTTTAAGGTCCAGTGGAAGAAAATATAAAAAGTAGATAAATAATAATAAATAAATAAAATTGAATTCAAGTGAATTGATTGCTATGAAGCAATAACTGTGAGGATTTCATCAGCTCAACCGAATCATTTCAGATGTTTTCATGATTTGCTTTTAAGCAGATATTTGTGAAACAAGCCGCTCCGGCCATTCTCCTACACGGACTTCAGTATGCGTGGCTTTTTTTGTCTTACGGCATGGAATTGGATTCATCGGACTGCAGGTAGGAATGAAATCCGCCCCGTTTCTATGATTGATGGTAGTCTGTTGTGAAGATGTTTCTGCTTATACCATTTCAGTGGTACCTGTTGTAAACAGATAATCAACATTTACTATTGAGCTTTAAGAAGTATGACAGGGACTGCAGTGTGTGCTTATTGTGTTGCTGTGGGTTTCATCTTATGGTCCAAAGACATGTAGTTAGGCTAATTGATATGTTTGTATTGCCTGTAGTGTGTGTGTGTGTATGTATGTCCGTCCAGGGTATATGCTAACTTTGTGCCCTATGCTGCCTACTTTATATTAAAAGAGAGTAGTATATTTTAAATAATTTAGAAGGGAGCCTGATCCTTTTTTGGACAAATTAGATATTATCAAAACTTTGCGGCATAACTGAACAGCATAAACAAGAACAACGGCCTGCAACTATTACGCAGCAAGAGTGGGCTGTTTACAGGCGGTGAGTCAGCATCCTTTCCGGTTTATATTAATGCAGCCCTGATCGCTGGCAAAACACTAAAAAATGTAAAATCTCATTTGTTAAGCTAACACCAGTAAAATTAATTCCAGCCAAATCAAACAGTCATTTAAAACTTTCAAGCTACGCAAATTAGCATATTTCTGGGGAAGATCACAGTGACACTGGGGCTGTCAATGGTGAACAGTCTTCCAAAAGTAGAACAAGCATACATTACCAGATAATTTCTCACTCGGGCTCAGGGTCAAATTGTTAACAAGTGTTGTATTTCATTCCAGTGCTTTGCGTTTTAAAAAACATAAAGCAAGCTATGAATTTTTAACTTTGCTGATTATTACTCCCACATCCACACTTTAAACATTGCGGAGAGCAGATGTTGAATATGCTCGTAGTATTTGGATTAACCCAGACTCTTAATGTTCCAAGAAGATGAAAGCGAGAGGACCACCTTTTCATGTCGGGTGTTTTTGGCCCTTTGTGTGCTGTAGCTGCATGTTTGTAGCGAAGCTGTGAGCAGATATTTTAGGACTTCCCCAAGCCACTCTTCAGCACTGGAAGAGAGCCTTTCACCTTGTCAGAGCAGCTAGACCCAAGATAATGCAGACTGTGCCATCTTACCTATAATATAAGGAAAGAATGTGACCATAATGTTTGAAATGTGTAAAATGAATTCGTAACTATGAATGTATAGGACAAAGAAGACAGTTTTATGTACTCTAATATGTGTACGAAAGAGTCACACATGAACTGAATGGCCTGGTAGTGTGTTTACGGTGTTAGGTAGCCTCTACATATCAGAGATCAAATGCACAAATAAACAGGTGTCACTTAGTTTAATATTAATATCATGGCCATATAATATTTTAAAGCTGTAATAATTTGCCAGATTTTTTTATGGTTGATGGTGGTTTCAGCGTGAATGTATCTCAATTTTTAAGGGTCAAAGCACATCACTAATGCTATAGGATTTATGGGGAGAGTTCTTTGTGTGGGAGAAATGAAATAAAATGTATTTAGTTATGAACTATTACTTAAATTTTTCTCATTTCTCATTTTAGCTTCTGAGGTGCCTGCCCCATATAACAAACGCAAGATAAATCTCAAAGGTCAAAGAAGTGTTTCACTGTATTTAGCTGAAATTTCAGTTGTTTAATGTTTGACTGTAGTAGGCATGGATAGATAGATGGATGGAAAAAAATTTTTTTCATATCCATCCATGCTTACTACAGTTTGTGCATGTATATGTGTGTGTGCATGTATATGTGTGTGTGCATGTATGTACAGGCGACAGTGGCAAGGGAGAACTCCTTGGTGAAAAACTAGAAGGAAGAAACCTTGGGAGGAACCAGACTCTAAGGGGGAGCCCATCGTCCAGGGGCTGGCAGAGGGGCTGGCTCCCCCATCCTCCAGGGGCTGGCAGAGGGGCTGGCTCCCTCATCGTCCAGGGGCTGGCAGAGGGGCTGGCTCCCCCATCGTCCAGGGGCTGGCAGAGGTGGTCAGATGAACAGGATAGTCAGTCAATATCAAGTCAAACATGTCTGTTTTTGAAATGTCTCTTTTTCTATTGCATTTTTAACCTTGGTGCTGGAATGACCCCCCTCCCACACTCTTCAGGAAAAAGACTAAAAAGCCATCTCCTCAAGCGATATTTCACACCTGATTTTCTCACGTCATGGCGTGCTGAGTGACTGATTAGCCCAGCACGTTCGTTAAGTGCCTCTGAAGCATCCATAATCAGCGACAAAAGTTAAAAATTTTCCCCTTTATTGTTTTTGGATCAAAAAGTCAAAAGAACATTTTGAAGTGAAATGGCGCACACTTAAAAAGAAAGTGCTGGAACGTGGTGAGAACAGAAGACGATATTAATTTTGACAGATCTGAAACAGTTTGAAAACTGCCAAGAATTGTTTCTTCAGGGTATCTGGACTCTGTGGTCAAAAAAGTAGCTCTATTCTAATTTATATAAGCCTCTCAATATAATTCACGTTAACTTTAAATTGATGAACCTATTCTTAGAAGATTGTGGATGGGAACACGAGAAATAGAAACATGCAGATATGTTAATTAATAGGTTTACATGGAGGTTCTAGAGATTGGATAGAAAAATATTACTAAAAATATGATATATACAGTATTATAGCATGCAGAAATTGAGTTAGTCTTCAGGAAGCTGATTATAAATTTATTAACAAGCCTATATCTAGACTGAGACAAAATTATGTGCATTCTAATAAAGGTAATTTTAATATAGGTAGGGAAGATTGTGTTCATATATCTCCATTTATACCCTTTTGTAACACTGGCTGAGTTTTGGTAAAGTAGTTATAGATTTCTAACACCTTCACACAGAAAGAAAATATATTTTATTTGCTTTTTCATATCCCCTGAACTTGCATAGTCTCTACATTAAAGACTGCAGTTACATTCTCATGTATTTTGAAGTTTATCCAGATGTTGCTGATTGTGTGTTGGAAATGACAGTAGTTAATTTGTAAGATTAATTTTATTGATTCCGATGGGGAAATTCTGGTGCATATGACAGCAGGAGCATACATATAGTGCCAAGCAGACAGTAAAAATAGTACAAACAAAGTAAACATGATGAAAGCAGATTTAAAAAGTACCCAGTACACAAACAGAGTAAATATGACAACGGAATGTGATACTAAAAATAAATATTTAAATAGGACGTTCAAGGTTCTGAATTCATAGTCATGTGAACATATTACAGTGAAATTCTTATTTGTGAGATTCCTTTAAACCTTAGCAGCAAACAAATACAAGACAATAAGTACAGGAGGCAACAATAAATGACAACGGATAACAAATAACAGAAAGTAACAGCACAGCAGACAGACAAACACTTAGATTTACATATGAGGTGCAGTGGAGGGAAACCCTGAAGAATGAAGTGTCAGAGGATGAAAGGATGTGGATTCTTATTGGGAAGTGTATTGGAAATGAAGGCAGTTCATCCTGCAAGTGAGCCGCACTTGTTGGGAGTTTTTTAAGGTGAAACTATATTAAAGGTCATTATATGATGAATTCTTCAGGTGTGCCTGAGCTCATTGTTATGGATGAAGGTGTTACCCTTTGTCACCAGCTGGGGAATCAGTGATTTGCACAGGCGGGTGAAATTCGACTGTGTGTATTCGCTGCCTGAAGTTATATGTAGATGATGCAGAGAAGCCTGCAAAACACAAAGAACCTGCGATGAATTTTAATGCGTGTACACAAGAACCTTCGATTTATGGTTAAGAGATACAATGTTTAATATTATTTTACCGATAAACAGATGCTGTTTATTTCCCCACTGTATTTTGTGCTTTTAAAAATGGTTTGTATGTTAAATGCATGAAATACTGACTGAATGATTTTTATTTTGAGTTTGTAGTGATGGTACTTCAGTATTCTGTGATTTCAGACTTCAAATATCTAAATATTTAGCCCGATATTGTGGGCTGGATAGGATCATTATGGCAAACTGTGCATAATATTCAATTAATTTTATGTATTGTCCAGCCTGTATTGATTTATATAGTGATCCTGGCGATATCTCAGTGATAATGGGTAACATATACATGAAATTAACAGATAGAAAGATTCATATACAGATAGAAGCATTGTGTGACTGTAGTAAGCCATCAGAAATGGCTGATATTATCTATTTAATCTATTTGAAAAACTGTTTACTATGTCTGGCATAATCAGTATTTGACTCATTTTCCTGAAGAGGTCCTTTCTGGAACGTTTCAGGTATTTATCGAATAGTTTTCCGAAGGATGTTGGGATGTTCAGTCACTTTGATTGGTCTTTTCTGTGAACTTGTTTGGAGTGATTTTTTTATAAATGAAGAGCTATCATGAATAACATTAGACATGGCTTTTTCTTACAGGGTTTATTAGATTTATTTTAATGTTATTGCAGCCTTACCTGTAGGACCAGACAACACTAGATCAGGATACCAATATTTAAGTCAATGTCTCTTCCCCCGCCCCCTCCGTCTAACACATCAGAGAAGATTAAATACACTTTAGGCTTTGTCTATCACCTATTTTCTGGAAAGTGTTTCTTATAACGATTTATTAGAACTCCTGGTATTTTTTAAAAATCCCCATATATCCCCATAAACTCATGTCTGCTGCAAAGAACTGCAGAGCCAGCTGACGAACGGAATCGAACAACTGGAGGGAGCCAATCAGCAGCTGCAGGCTGGGAACAAAAGTATTCTGCTCTGGAAAAGAAAAAAATCTATTAAAAATTAGTAATTAAAAACGTGAAAGCAGCTGGAATGGGAGGGTAATGGAATTTCTTAACTGGGTAAAAATAGATGTGGGAATCAAGACCTGAAGAAGTCGGTCTTATTATTGCCCATGCATGAAATATTATATTATATTCAGGCAACCGTTCATTCCAAAGAAACTTGCATTTCTCATTGGCTTATATGTAGTTATATACATGATTCCATACAATAACGTATGGTACATTGATTGAGGGATTGAAAGGTTGAGATACAGTGTAGATATTTCACAATCAGTGGCCACTGTATTAGGTACACCTACAGTAGCTAGTAGCTAGCTAGTTGCTTCCAGAACCACTTTAAGTGTAGATGATGTTCACAGAAGCCTTTCTGCACATCACAGCTGTTATTTATGCACCTGCTGTCCTCCTTCAGTCTACAGGGTCTCCCTCCTTCAGTCTACAGGGTCCCCATGTACCTCAGGAAACAAAGAGCAGTTAGCATAAAACCTGGACGCAACATTTACTGAGAGCTTGGTAACAGTTGGCATGCAGCACAGATAGCACGAAGGTGGGGTCCGGCCATTCTCCTCTCGCCTCTCACATCACCGAGGTCTCCACAGCATTCACAGCTGTGCTACCCGCCAGATACTGAAATACCGCCACAGATGTGACCTCTGACCTTTTGTTTGGGCATTTCCCATTTTGTCAGAAATGTGCAGCCTGAAACCGTGATCGTAATTGAGTCTGGCAGTTCTGTCTGTCTCAGGTGTAATGTTTGTGGGGGTGTCTCAGAATGAGGCTACACGTTGAATGAATATTCACATTGTGAGTACAGAGCTTTGCTGGGATTCAGTGACGACTGAGTCTCCTGCTATTAGGCACTGTCTGGAGAAAGTTCCTCGTTCAGCCACATCAGCTCACTGGTTTAATTCTCTGCCTAGTGCTTCATTGGTTCTTTAAGCTCAACAGTAACTTTTCATACAGTGAGAGACCTTATCTTATGTCTCTGGTGAGTGATAAGACTCCCCCGGTTACATTGCAGAATATCACTCTCCTGAGTAAACACTGCAATTCACTATTTGCCCTTTGATATTTTAATTATGTGGTAAGTATTTTATGACTAATAATAGTAGACAATAAGATAGTAGATAAAAAAAACTGCATGAGCAAGGAAATCTCAAAGATGTAATTATAGGTTGTCTGTATATAGAAAGTCCAAGTTGGAGCAGAAAGGTATTAACACTGACATTAACATTTTTATTAACATTTATTCTTAAACACAACCAGAAGATTAGAACCCTGAACGTCGTTATATATTTGTCAGATATAATTTGGAATGCATTTAATGTTCTCTGCTGTTTTCATAATTGTCTGAATTTATATCGCCTTTAGAAAGCAATTCTGTAGAAGCAACAGGACACTTGAGGGTGCAATAATAATATACGCCGTAATGTGTGTTATTGCATTGTTGAGAAATGAATTTACTTCTACAAGACAGCAAATCCTTGCAGTGCCAAAGCTTACAAGCTGGTCCAGCAGAAATAACCAGAAGAAGCTGTACTGGGGTCATTTACACAGGGAGGTCCAGTTCTCAAACTTTGTTCCATCCTCATAGGTTACAGGTGGCTTGTCAGGAGAGTTACTGCAAATGTAGTGCTTAAAATTGATGACTGATTGAAGGCTTACCTGTACCTGAATGCTTAACTGTACCTTCATAAAGCATTCATAATGCATTCATAGAACATTCAGTGCACCTTCATAAAGCATTCATAGAACATTCAGTGCACCTTCATAATGCATTAATAAAACATTCATCAAGCAGCATATAAGTATACCTTAACATCCTAAAATACTTTAATAGCTTTAAAATACATTAGTAACAAACATATATGATAATGGAAAATGAAGATGAATAGGTATGATACGATGCTATGTGGTGGTTGAATGACAAACGGTTCTGTACACCACCTAGCAGCAGCCAGTCACTGATATTTAAAAAAAAAAAACATATTTTTGGCTCCTGAGTGGATCACTAGACAATCTCAAGATTCAAAATCTTACCTGGCCATGAGCAACAGGTGCATTGCATTGCTCGCTCATTCACAATTAGGGTTTGACTCCATGACCCCAACTGTGACCTAAGTGGTCTTTGTCAGAAGTCCCGTAAATATAGCATATTTAAGGAATATGGGGCCCTGGGCGACATTGAGTTGGCCATATTAAAGAACTTGAAAATGTGTAGAAAAATAATATAAAAGAAGCAGTATTTGAATATGGTGCCTGTGTAAATATTTCACTGCTTTTCAATATTAGATTATAGGTGCTGCTGTGTTATATCTGCATTGTTGTTTATTTCAGTGTTAGTGGATTTATCATGGGGGCTGTGGCATAGTTGAGAATTCTGTTTAGCAGGACCTGGAGTGGTTTTCGTTCCTGTTTCTTGGGAGCATAATGGACAGTGTAGAGGTTTTGGAGATAGCTGGGGGAAGAGGGCAGCAATGGTCCATTTCTTATGCAGGGGTAATCGCATGCTAAAATTCACACAAATGTCAAAGACAAAATATGTTACAAAAACTTTGGATAATGGAATCTTAATCTTAATGGCCTTCTCTTCAGCTGTCCAGTCAGCACTTGGACACTCAATTGATACTCCTCTGAAGGAGGCCTTGTTCCATGCTGGGGGGGGTGGGGGGTGGCGCCTGACAGGAAGGGGAAATACCCCCAATCCCTAGCCTGTTCACATGCTGTAGGACTCCTGCAAAAAAATGCTCCAGGGGCATCGTACAAATGGCTGAGCTCAGAGCCCAACCTTCTCTCACCTGTATATATGGGTGTGTATGTCTCTCAGGAGAGCATGATGGGATATGCCCAGCCTTCTCTCA
>JAODKN010000044.1:8324258-8339634 GCA_026774425.1 Petrocephalus zakoni
ACCTGTTTATGTGTGTCTCAAAGGAGAGCGTGATAGGATATGCCAAGAAGCTTTCCAATGTGCCTGTACTTGTTCATAAATCGCAAAAAAGAATCATGGCATTTTCATTTCCCGAGGAGCAGTGCTTGTGCAGTGGTGGGCCACAGCGAGAGTTTCACCTGCGCCACTGACTTCAGTGAAGCTTGATGCTGCTCCAACCCTCAGTAGCTCTTGAACTGGTTCACCTGCTGGTTCGAAATGAAGGTATGTGGTCTTTGTGGAAAGTACAATGAAAACATGTAACTGATAACCTGTTAGGATTTTTTCTGGGTGGAGGTGCAGGGGTGGATGGATCAAATTTAAACAGAATAGTCATAAATGCTAGCAATTATTAGTAAATAGAAATAATAAACAATAATTCCTCAATAAACAATGAAGTGTGATCTCACTGAATAAGTGTCTAAGTTCTCCTTGATTATATCCATGGTTCCATAGATGAATCTCACAGCAGACCATGCACACACTGGGAACCTGTTAAATGATATATTTGTATTCTGTTGGATAACTGCAAAGGTACCAGTGACCTTAACGCTTCTTGGAAATGGGGGAAGGGCTGATTAGGAGACACGCCATCTGTCTACTTTGTCATTTATTCCAGGAATACTGTCAAACTTTGTCCCAGCACTGTCAAACTTGGCATAAAACCGCAGCTGCTGCCCAGGTGAGTGACATGACTCCGAGAGAACTTCATTTCCATGACAACGGGCACTTAAAAGAAATGTAGGTGGTCTGCATTCCATAGTAACAAACCCAATTTAATTTGTTGGATCTCTGTGTGATTGTAAATGGGGTGGCATGGTGATGCAGTGGTTAGTACCTCTGCGGCCTGGGTTCAAGCCTCCACCAGTGTTCCACCTGTGGTGTTAGCCTGTTATCCTTGTGTCATCATGAGGTTTCCTCTGGCTACTGCAGGTTTCCCCTTCTACAGTCCCGAAACATGCTGAGGTTATTTGGGGTTTGAGTGTGCCCTGGATGGATGGATTAATTAATTGTGGGTTTTCAGTTAGTTTAATTGTACCATTACTGTGCCAACAGGAAACAGTGCTGTTTTTTGACAAATTTTGCTAAAGTCACAAGGGTTGTCATGCTCCCAAATCATCGTCTTGTAATGAAAGTGATTTATGCCGTATTTTATTGGCTAAATTAATTGTCATTTCGGCAAGAACTTTAACTCAGGAAGTGAGTGATGATGAAGCAGACATCCCACCTCACCCGGAAGTCCTGGGAGTATCCCCCAAACTAATATGCAGTCTCCTGGGAATCTGTTGATCCACTACTCTTTGGAAGTGTCATTTTTACTGCCACAACCCAGGACTTGGCTTGGCCCGTATCTCATGTTTAATACCGTCATACCGTTCATTATATCGTGGTATCTGGTATTTGGACGGTATTTCCCAATAACATGTGAGATTGCACAAACCCCCCCCTTCCCCCATTGGTTGTCCCTCATCTGCCTCCATGAAATCAATATGCCTAAGGTGGGACGTCTGATGAAGTGTGATCACTGACAGGCCTCCAGGAATGAACACGGCACCAAGTTGCTGTGTGCTGCTTCGTCACAGAACCTTCCCCGAAATGCGTGTCAAAGATGCGGGAACGATTAATTCCCCCCCCCCCCCCCGCCCTCGGTGTCCCTTTCCCGCACGGTTTTGCAGTTTCTTGGGGTGATTTGGGGGTGGAGTGATGGCTGGGGGTGAGTTTTTGGGGGGGCTCTTTGATTGTTGATTCATTTTGGTGGCCTTCAGTGGCATTCAAAGCTGAGCGCTCTGGTATTTAAGGTCTCTCGGCTGATTCAAAGGTTTCCTTTTCTCCCCAGACAGGTTAATTTCCACCCTTTATTGGACTGCTATTTGCAGTGCTGGGCCTCTGCATTTGGGTGCATTCAAAGTTGTGGAAGCTTCTGGGTATGAAAAATGGAGCTCTTTTAAATGCTAATCGGTATACTTAATGTTGAGTTTGGTCTCTTTGTGGGTAAAAAAAATCAAGTATTACCAGGAATAAATAAATGTCCACATGCTTTATTCAGAAATTAATTTTCATATATTAGTTGTAAATAGTTTCCGATTATTTTTACATTCTGACGGGTCATTTTTCGAGGTCTTTGCTCAGTGTAGCAGCCGACCTGCATGTTAAAGCCTCGCTTTATTGTGCATCATCCGCATAGCAGAAGACTCCCCTGATCGCTTTTCTTTGGAAAGTGGGGAGTTAGTGGTCTCATTATGAGATAATCCACTGGGCTGGAGGTCCGTAAGACATTGCTCTCTGCACTGTAGGGAGACGGTCATAGCTCGTGGATTCAGTCGTGAAAAGCACACCACTGTATCTTAGAGATGGCAATATACTTCCAGAGATCCAGCGACAGAAGCTTCCGTGGCCTGGTGCCGCTTAATCCTAAAATCGCTAGTGGCTATTGTAGCAGTCAAGCTCCTGGACCTATGAATGAAGGACAGTACAGTATTTCCACCCGTGAACACAGCATATGCCCCGAATCACATTTCCGCAGAAATGTCCCAGGTGTATAAAAGCGGCAGAGTTTACGGACGCGGCGATGCGAAAGTTGCCGCGGATTCCGACTCATCCCCGGCTTTCGACAAACTCTGCGATACTTCATTCTTTATTTTATTTTTTGGTTTCACTGGGTTGCATAAGCAAAACATCGCATGAATGTATGCATGGGGAGCAATTTAGCGAGAAGCTTCGCCACTCCATCAAAGACCCTATTTCGGGAGCGTGCCGGCAGTCAGCCATCCTAGTCCTGTTTATCAGATGTGGAACATGAAATTTAACAGGTTTCCATAATTGTCATTTCTGTCAGATAAACAGAATACCATCACCGACGCCGGCTGTGGCCATTCGCAGGAAGGGGGGAGGGGGGGGGTCTACTGGTTTATTATCTCCACAAGATGATTTGCAAAGAGCAATAACAATAATGATAATGATAAATATGTCTTTTAAACCCAAAGCTTATCATTTTGCTTTGCTACTTTTTCCCACCCCTCTTATTAATCTGGTTTGCTCTTTATGTACCATCCCTACCTCCACTTCTTCTATGGTATCACCGAGTACTGCTATCTCGATGCATAAACATAGATTTTTTTTCCCAGCACCGCTAGCAGGCTGTGGCATCCTTCCAGGCAGGAATGCATATTGTGCGTTGAATACTTAGTAATAACACTGCCCTTCTCTGTACCATTAACCATATACCAGGCAGAAAAAGAGTACACGGGTGGAGTGCTCATTGTGTTCTCAGACTGCCTCTTCCCATTTAACCTTTTTGCCATAATGGCCAGTCCTCAGGTCCTTGCAGAAAAGCATGATGGGAATCTTGGGTCCACTCTGAATGTAGGGGTATTAACGCATCCCACCCATAAAAGCAGAGGCAGACCATTCAACTAAACAAATTAGCTAAGTTTGAGTTCCCAGTAATTACTCTGGAAATAGTAACTGCTTTTAATGGCTTTAAAGTAACTGGGTTTATAGAAAGAGGGATGAAGTGATGAAGGTAAACAATTTTCTCCCTCTTTGCCTTGTTTTTCTGACTTATTATACGCCACCATCTGGTCTCAGGGGTTGAAGGGGTGTAAGTATGCCACAACATTCACAAAGAACATTTAGGGTAACAGCATATTTATGGTAACAAACTACTTCGAGATATGACATGACATGTTGATATGACAGTGTTAGCTTGCTGCTATTATAATTGGTGTTTTTGATCCAAGGTGACATCCGTGTCTTTTTGGTTAATGTGACATTTCTGTTCACTCACATGCATGTCTTTGTGTTAATCATTCATTCATTCATCCATTTGCAATGTACTTCCAAGCCCAAAGGATTTGTTAAATGTATCATTTGCATTGTGCTTGACCAATCAGATGCCATGATTTTTCATGCGAATGTAGCACACCTGTATGTCTTTATCCTTGGATCCTGTATGGCGAGGTTCACGACTCTCTTTAAAGAATTCATCTATGTAGCCCTCATCCCTGAAGTACTGTGGATTATATTCTAGAATCTGCTCTCCTTACTATTTTGGCCTTAATGTAAGTATGTATACCTTATATTTTTAGTGTGGTTCTGTATATTTGTATACTATATATTTGTATACTTGCTAAATTGCAAGCTATAGTTTCATTCTGTAGTGCCCTTCCATATTTTTGAAGCTCTTTGCATGTTGTTTAATGTGCTTCTTATTTACATTGACTGTGATTTGCTCTGGGGAAAAGCATCTGCCAGATAAGTATATATGAATGTTAATTTTCATAATTAACTGATCCTTAACACATGCACTTGAAAGTGTGTTCTGTGCATACTGACTGCTATTATTAAATGAAGTGCCTTTTATTATTCCTTTAGAATTCCTTTTGAAAACACTTGGGCAAATGTATTGAATGCAGCAATGTTTTACATCTATTCTTCTTAGACCACTGTTGAAAATAGATTGGTGACTCCCCACCTTCCAAAAGGCTGATGGAAACGCAGGTGTGAACGATTTGACCCTTGGCCCGGAACATTAACCTCAGGTGTGAACAATTTGACCCTTGGCCCAGAACATCAGCCTCAGGTGTGAATAATCTCAAAGGCATTTAGAACGTCTGCACGCTTTTCAGTAGATTATTGGCATTCCAGGTTAGATTCATTTGGTCCGGTCTTCCTTTTGATACAAAATGGTGAGTAAACAATTGCCTAATACAGATTTTCATGCATGTTTATTCCCATCACAGAAAATGTTGGCTTTTTTGCCTTGAAAACTTGTACCCGTATTAGCAGATGTTGGTCTTCATTAAGTACAGAACCGCTGTGTGTCCTGTAAAACCTGATGTGAATTAACAGATGCTGGTCTTTATTGAGGGTGTAACTGCCGCAGTGCTAACAAATGCAAACATCTGTTTACAGAGATTGACTTTATTAAGGGCAATAAACTAAATGCTTGTTGCATGTATTGTCCAATGACGGTTTGAGCCAGAGGCCCATCGATGCATATCTCTGTGGAGTAGCCCATTCTGGCTGTCCTGGACTAATGGATATCGTTGTTATGCAAAACAATGGGCATCCAACATTCTTGCAGCATGCAATCAAAATGCCGCTTCAAATTTGATAAGCGTGTCCGGTTTGCCGGCAAGAAATTGCGACTGATTCTATAAGCACGTTGCTGCATGTGTGCAGTAAAACAGAAAAGGTCATTAAAGTTTATTTCATTAACTGGGCCCAGTCCCGGGTTGTCTTGGCAACGGTGGCTTATATGAGTAGGGGAGGATAAAAGTGTTGTCGGAATGAAAAATTCCTTTATAATTTTCAGTAGAACAAATGTTTGCACTGCATGGATAGCTTGCCTGTAGACGTTATCAGCAGAGCTTTCAGATGCATTGTCTGGTCCCATAACTTAAATATACATCGTTCTTAACAGAACCCTTCAAGGTCTTGGATCTCGATCATAATGTTGTTGCTTCTTGTTTTGCACCGACACGTATTGCGGTTGTTCTGTTAATTGGCCCTACTGTTGTTTGCTTTGTGTTGCAGATATGGAGCTCGCTCGCGCACGGAGCCGGCCGAAGGCTCTCAGGAGCAGAGCGTACCATTGGTTGTCCTTGATATTGTGCTACACTGAAGTCTTGTTTCTCTCTATAGGAGTTTTGAAGGTGTTGCAGTATTGGGTAATGATGGTAATTTTGATACTCGGAGGCTTGGTGTGGTTTTCTCTCATACTAGATGTGCACTGACCCTAATGAATACTTTTTATGCAAATTTCTTATGGTGCTCGTTTTTGTATAATTGATTTTTTTTTTTTTGTTGTTGTTGTTGTTCAAGAGTGTCCCGTAACCTGTTTAGTTGATAGATTTTGCCTGAGTAATTAATGCTTGATTCCTTGGTAATCACTTTCTGGAGCTGTATCAACAACAGGTGTACCAGCTTAAATGTGTGTGTGTGTGTGTGTGTGCCAGGACCTTGACCTCATAAAAAATCCAGCATGCTCGTAAGGTGACCCATACTTTGCCTGTCACATAAAGAGTATATCTGCAAGATGTCTTCCAAACACATGAACTTTCTCCACCTGGGAGGTGTCACACTCAGGCACCCCAGTCACCTAAAGAGAGTCATCTAAACACGATGGCCTCCACTCACCAGCGTGTTGCCAACATAATATACCCTCAGAATGACACAGGTGTAGTGCGCGCAAATGGTCCCTAGCTAACCAGGAGGCCTCGCTCTTGTGCAGTCACATACACAAATGCACATCTCCTCTCCTGTATGTATCGCCCAGATGTGTCATGAGCATGGGCAATTCATGACTCAAGTCCCAACTGAATTCATATGAGCTCCAAATGATTTGTGTAGATGTTTGAAGGACCATGCTCTCAGTTTGAGAATTCCATGACGGACCTAGTCAACAGTGGCATTTCCTAAAATCCTCAATAATGCTACGATCGTCATAACCTCGGACAGGAGCCCTCAGACAGATAAGCTCCCGATGTCTTAGGCTGCTAGCAGCGCCCTTGGTGTCCTCTATATTCAAGCACCCTCCTGCTGAGGTGGGTGTGGTGGAGTCCAGGTGCTCTTGGGTGATTTTTCTGCGATTGCCTCTTCTGGTCACCCTTTGTCAGAAGGGCCTTGGGGGTCTCCTTGTTCCCACTTTTCTTCTCCATCCAACCTGCCTGGTGCTTCTCCAGATGGTACAGAAGAGCACTTTGCACCAATCTCCTCCTGCATCCTTATCATCCTGGCATCATATTGAATCTATGAATCAGGTCTTGTTGACTCCTTTCAGCTGGGGCACAGTGGCTTCTAATTAGTTTCACTTGCAAATGAAATATCTGGCAATGCTCTGAATTTAAGGGCGGCAAGCATGAGAATGTGGATCGTGTGATAGCTATAATTCAGTCATTTGAATCCATAGGAAACATGGCTGTTCTCATGGCAATAATGTCTTTGTATGTGCCAAAGCTAAAATTAATTGAGGCAAGGATTTCACAGCTAATTCTGTCATGGTATTTTCCACGTTTTAAACCGTTGTGGAAGTTACTGGCAGTGAAGGTTTTGCTGCTGAAGCTCCCAGTGACGATATCCAGACGGTTCCTCGGCTGGTAGTGAGCTGGCAGGTAGCCGCCGTGCTGGAGATGCTCGCTAAAGGGCCCCCGACCAGGACCTTCCCACTAACAGTTCAGAAATATTGCATGTCACTGCCAGAATGGAATGCTAATTGCTTCTGGAACATTTGTATTTAGAACGCTTAGAGGCGTGGTAGGTCTACTGCAGCGTCGTGATTGGTGCCCGGGTGGTTCTGGGCCCACCCAGATGGAAATAAAGGCCAACCATCAGTGTTCACAGAGCGCAATACAGTACTGGCAGTCCCCAGGCTAAGAATGTCCAGCTTATGTACTTGTATTATAAAATTGGGTTAAATACAATATTTTGTGACAACAAATGCACTCACTACTTTGTGATGCACATTCACTCATCATACAACACCTTTTATTATTACAGTAAATGGCAGACCATGGTATCACAGCAGTGAAGACGAGTAGGCTCTTACCAAAGAAAAAATCACCACTTTTTATTAGAGCCCTGAAAAGAACTGATGTGTATCCTAAACAAACACTGGTACCAAATATGATGATAGGGGGAGCAGGGGGGTTAGACCCCAGACAATAAGGCACACACATGGTGGGTAATTTATACATCGCTAAAGACACAAAGATCGGACAGGGTTCACATAAGACGCTGGCAGTCACGTGCACAGCAATGGGAAATGCAAGAAGTCTAAACAATAACCATGACGAGGGGCTATTTACAAATGCTCGCAAGCATGCTGGGATATGCAAATCCCGCTGGCATTGCGTCATTATTATAAGCTGTATTATTTTTCCAACTTACCTACCTATTCAACTTAAAGACAGACTTAGGAAGAAGATCTCATTCATAACCTGGAGAGTGTCTGCGCTATAAAACAATTCTATCTTGTGCTTTGTTGGATCAATCAGAGGCAATGTGCTGTTGAAAGGTAAATGTTTCCCTCTCTCCTTGTTCATTTGGTCTTGGTAATGCTATGGGTCATTTACAACTGATTTAAAAAATGTAGCTGTAGTGTGATTTTTGCCGGCAAGTGAATCGTTTAGTGGACTGTCCTGCCTGATTTTTTTTATTTTTGCCGGCCTGCCCATGCTGCGATTTCCGGCTCTGCTATTTTGTGTGCTTGTAAAGAATATTTCTGAAAACCGTGGTTTCTTTAGCGTTTATGCATGGCGTGAACCGTCAGGTCATGTGACTCAGGAAGCCTTTAGGCTGGAGGTTGACGCAGAGAGGAATTCACAGTCAGGAAGTTCACCTGTCCCTCACCGGTCACATGGCAGCCCCTACGCCTGGAGATCTTCAGCCCTCCCACTAGCGCTCGTCTTGTCCTGATGGTGGATTTCTCCTGCCTATTTGGCGAGCTGGCAGGTGAACTCGCCGGCCTGCTTGGGGAGGGGGGCAATTAGGCGGCGACAGCGCGCCACCGGAAAACTCACCCAGATTGCATTTTGAGCTCCTCCTCCCCCCACACTTCCTGTAGCAGATGGAGTACTGGGCATTGCTGCCTGTGAAATTACACGCCATGGCACTGGGTGACTGAGCAGACTGGCACCAGTAGGGGGCACCAGCCTCTCTCTGTTCCCCACAGAGCTGAGATACCTTGCGTGCCGAATTCTATGACCCGTGTCCCCGTGCCCCGTTTTACTTGTTGCATTCCGCTGATTGATTTGCCAAGGATCCAGAATAGCACATGGCACGTTAACTAGGAGTTGTAATCAGTTAGATGAGAATTAGAGGTCAGGTTCCATGATTTGTGGGTGGTGGCTTGACATAGCACTGGAAAAACTGATATTTCAATCACACATTGTTGTAATTATTGACTATTTGAAAGACTATATCAATATTGAAGTGAAATCGAGATGCGCATGATGAACGTTAACCGTGATATTCAGAAACTGGCTGGCTGGCTGTACATCTTGGGGCTCTGCAAGGAGAGGACTACATTTCCCATGGTGCATTATAGCATTGAGGAATTATGGTGCGTTCCAGTTACCAGGTCGGAATTCGTTACTGGGAATGACGTTACGCACGAGTTCACCGCGTTCCATTACAACAAGTCGGAAAACCATTTAGCGATGCCGGGGACTACAAGTACCTTAAATATGACAGGTTATCCGGCTAAGCGAGAAATCCCCATATTATACTATTTTGTGCATAAAAACACCCTAGCAAAATGTTCACATGTAATGGCTGGACAATATGGTGTGTCGACCAATTCAATGAGCCACAAAAGACGCGAGCCCTAATAAAACTACAACAACTTCTATTGATTAAAGGGCGCAGCCACCTTGAATTCTGAAGTTGGGGTTGTGTCGAATCTTCCCAGTTCACGACTTGAAATTCCCACTTCAGGGGGCGTTCCAGTTGCAACTTCCGGTCATGAACTCGTAATTTACGAGTTACGAGTACAACTGCAACACACCATTATCAGCAGTCTCACCTTTTTTGCCTATTGGATAGGCCAGGCCTGGGAGTTGTAGTTGCATGGGGATACGACGGTAGGAAGTGTCCTGTGAACGTTCGCTGTTGAACAAGCTCTGCTCAGGTCGCTCAGGCACCCCTGCCAGTTCCCTTTCGGCAGAGACCAGCCACTCTTCTGTGAAAGAAAACTGGAGACTGGGGACGACTGATTGGGATTTGCAGTCCCGCTGCGTGCTCGGGCAACAGCTGTGCCATAACTCAGCCGAAGAGCGGGCCGTAAAGAACCATTTGTCCGCTGATTCATAACGTTGTTGAGCATGGGGCGATTTAAGCCGGCCTGCTGCCACTGTTGGTCTTTTATGTTCTGGGGAAAATACAGTAGTTTTAGGCCAAACAGTATGTTGGCAAATTTCGAAATCATGCAGATCCCGCGTAATGGCCTCATCTATAACCGGATCAACGTTTTAATCAAGTTAACCTCCCGCGAGAGGCGTCACTCGCACTTCAACCCAGCCGGCCGGGATATTAATCCGGTCCATATCACAGTCCATTTTGCCCATAAAGCTGTGCTGGAGACGTAGCGTCTGCGGCGGTGGCTGCTGTTTGCTTTGTAGCTTGTTAAGCGTCTCGAGCACTTGCGCCTTCCTGGGAGCTGCCAAGTCACCGCTCATCAGACACGGTCCCAGTTAAAATGCATCTCCAGCTTAGCCGCAGAAAGGGTCTGTTTATGTTATAGCCACTTTTGATTCCTGACCTCTAAGACATCTTCAAATATTGGTTTCCTGATGCCCGACCTGAAACTCTTCTCAGTGAGCTCTGACTTGAAGCCTTAATGGTGTGATTTTTGAAGATTTTTTTTTTCTGCGGAAGTAGGGGGTACCAAACAAAACTAGACTCCTATCTTTTGGTCTCAGCCCTCCTGAAAATTACTTTTAAATATATTTAGCAATTTTATTGTATTTTTTAGGTGCTGCGCCCACCTAAGGGTCAAATCCTAGAATCTCGCCTGTGCCAAACTCTTATTAAAAGATAAAATAAATCTCTCTCCCAGCTCATGTTGGCTTTGTGACTGGTAAAATGTGCTTGTAACGTAGATCAAAAGAACTTGATTCTGAGCCTCGGGACCATCTGACAGGAAACGCCACAAGTGATTGTGTGGACCTTTTTAGTGGAGGAAATGAAGAGCTTAGTCATTTATTGAAAAGGGATGCAAATAGATATATGGTTTTTCCATGGAGGTGGATGGAGGTGAAAACTGCGTGTTAGATTTGTATTTGGCTTAAGGCAAACGAGCAAGTTTTAATTTTTGTAGAGTAGCGTTTCTCAACCCAGTCCTCAGGGATCACAGCCCACGTTTTTGCTCCTTCTTAGCTCCCTGCCAGATACACATTTTTGCTCCGGTAGGGAGCTGGGAGGGAGCAAAAACATCTCCAGGGACCAGGTTGGGAAATGGCGCTGAAGAGGATCATGGCAGACATAGCACATGGCATTTCCCAATGAGGTTTCCATTTTATAGCAGCTGCAGTTAGTCGAAACTTTACGTAGTGACATTCTCCTGTTGTGAAAGGAAGCGATAAGTGGTTAAGATCTGGCCCTCATCAGGTGTTCTGCTGCAGGGGCAAACACCCCCCGACTGGCTGTACACAAAGGCTGATCTTGCATGGAGATTACTCAGGCTTGGTGTGTGTGTGTGTGTGTGTGTGTCTTTTTTACCAGCATGTTTTCAGCAGAGATCCATTAAGCCTGACTTATAAATTGCAGTCATTATCATTTAATGGTCGGCTAATTTCTAGCCTGTGTTCACAATGACTGTGCTCTCCCTACTGTGGGGGGGGTGGGGGGTGGTCATCTGAACAAATGCTATGGAAGTCAATTTCCTGTCCCTCTCTCCTTTATGACACATTCTTGCTAATTCATGCAATGTGATTATTAAGAGTCATAGGATCTTTTCGTTCTCTCCCTCAGATGCTTATAAACAATCCTGTGTTTGATAGACGTTCTGCGTTTCTGAGATGCATTCCTCACTTTGCCTCAGACTCATCATCCTGCCTCGTCTCCTCGCTGCTCTGTCATCGGATGTGCACATGCTTTCCACGGACCGCCATTTTCAATTTGTCAGCATGCTGGCGGCCTGTTCCCTTCTGTTTGGTCCATAACACCTGTGCGATAATGTCCCGAAATCATTCGAGCAGACTGCTTGACATGTGTCTGCCCGGGGTGACGCGGAACTAACGTAGCTTTTATTGTAAGTGTTTAGATTGTCGGATAACCTGGACCGACGCAAAATAACAGCCACCGTGTGCAGTGTGTTTTTGTTTGCAGGCACTCTGCACAGCTGAAGGGACTTTAATTGCCTCTTGCCAATTACTGTTTATGCTAACCGCTCGTCGCTTTGCCGTTCTCCCTTTCTGGGTCTGCTCCATCGCTTCTCATGGCCAGGCGGCTGTGAGCCAGCACGTGTTTTTCTCACAACTGGCCAATAGTGGGCGCTGTAGTGACACTAGTCACTAGTGGCACCAAAGCCCCAAGCGCACCTTTCCCATTTGTGCATCATAAATGAGTTTCGAGCTGTTTAGCTATTTATTTATGGGAGAATAGTGATGACATACAAGCGGGGTAGAATTAAGGAGGCACTAATTAAAGGGTTTTTTAAGGCTATATGTGTCTGGCTGGATAATAAGCTGGTGAAGGGATTTTATACATTTTTTCCCTGCCTATGCATGCATGCACACAGTAACACATCCACCACGCAAGAATAAGCCACATTATTCCGTTAAATAAAACCCAGGCTTACATTCAGAATATGCTTTGTGTATATTTTACATTGTCCATGGATGTACATGAAATATTTGACCAATGAGAATTCCTTTGTTCCAATCGCAAGAGATGCGTAAGGTTCTTATTTCCTGCAACGCACATAATTGGCGCAGTGTTCTTAATAGATTGTCCGTTAAAGCAATGTGTGAAAAGTAGAAAATAAATTTGAACTGAGCAACTGAAATGAAGCAACACGTTCAGCTTGATTTATTTAATTTAATTTTTTAATTTTTAATTTTTAAAAATATTTTTTGTGGCAATTTCAGTGTGAGCAGTCTAAACTGTATGTAGAGCACGGAAGTGATGCGGGTGGGCTGGACGGTTGTCTTCCAGTATCCGTTTCATCGATTCATCTTCCTTACGAATTAAAGGCGCTTCTCTTTGCCGTCGCCCGGCCGACGGGCGCCTGTTCCTCTCCTAGTCATTCCCACCGCCGCGTCCTGGGCCATGCATAATTGACGGCTTTGATTGTGCGTCCATTTTTGCATCCTCTTTGTTCAGTGGTGGGGAGGGGGCGAGGCTTCGCCATGCTCAGATATCCCAACTGGAAAGGCCAGGCTGGCTTCCTGTTGCTTGTATCTCTGTCCTGGGGGGGCGCGGGGGTGGACTTTCTCATTATTCTTTGGATGTACATGAGGTACTAAAGAGTGGGTCAGAGGACCAGAGTCTATGGGAATGAATGGATCCACCCATGTTTTGGATCTGGCCCAGGCATGTTCAGACACGCAGTTTTGCCTACTCTGGATGTATTTGGACTGCAGGAGGACTCCACCATGCAAAAACACATGCAAACTGGGGACCAAATGCTACGTTTATATAGCGCTTTACAGAACCAATGCGGAGCTACTTGTATCACCACCACTGTGTAGCACCCACCTGGATGATGCAACGGCGGCCATTCTGCACCTTGGCTACATTCTGTAGCTAAGGTGGTGAGGAGGCAGGAGGGAATCCACCGATTAGATATAGGGGATGATTAGGAGGCCGGATTTGATGGGGCCACAGAGGGCAGTTTTAGCCAGGAGATCGGGATACCACCCATACTCTTTCCAAAGATGCCCAGGGATGTTTTATAACCTCAGAGAGTCAGGTCCTCAGTTTTACGTACCATCTTAAGGACGGTGCCATTTTTACAGCACATCACTGCACTGGGGCATTGGGGTCCACACAGACCAGGCTTCCCTGTTGGCTGCACCAACAGTCAGAAAAGGGTCTGTCAATTGTACCCTAGCTGTAAGTAAATGTACCTTTTAAGGTACATAAATGGACTCTAAGGAACACTTCTGTGCCATTGGGCGGGTTCATGAATGTTGTTTTGTACCTTGGGGTATAAAACCATATGAGAGCTGTACCCATTGCTTTTCTGAGAGTGCAGCAGCCTGCTTTCCTAGTTGGTCACCCATCCAAGTGCCAGCCAGTTCCAAACCTGCTTAGCTTCAGGTGGATTGGCTGGTCTGGCCTGCTGGTGGCATGGCTGCTGAGCCATTCGGCTAATTTACCACGCAAACTCGGTGTACTGGAAACGAATGCATCAGTCCTGCCGCTTTGCATAACATGAATCGCATCTCGGCAGTCAAGTTTGGACACCCATATGGACCTATATTACTTTGAGCCGTACGTTCTCCGCTGCTTAGAAGCATTTCTCTTTGAGGCCGGGTGGTGAAACGCTACGGCTTTTGTGCTCTTGGGTTATTTTTGTGCTCTGACTAGAATTCTGGGTCAAACTGCAGGGCATGCGTGTCACGGTTCAGCGCCAGCTTATTAAACTGGGCCCAGTGCAGTGGCGGAGAGAATTTCTGCACTCTGTAATTTATGAATGAGAGGATGCAGAGCGAGAACGAGGCTTTGCTTAACAGGACCAGGACTCAGCAGAGGCTTAGCTGACAGGCTGGTCTTCCAGAGCCAGCGTTTTGATATCTAGGAGCCCTTGTAGCTGTGGCCCATCACCTTACAGGCTTTGTCAGCCATTGCTGGGGTTTGATTGTGGCCTGCCTGCCCTCGCTGGGGGTTTGTTTGTGGCCTGCCTGCTCTCACTGAGGATTTGATTGTGGCATGCATGCCCTCGTTGGGGGGTGTTATTGTGGCCTGCCCGCCCCCACTGGGGGGTTTTATTGTGGCCTGCCCGCCCTCACCGGGGGTTTGATCGTGGGCTGCCCGCCCTCACTGGGGGGTTTTTATGGCCTGCCCGCCCTCACTGGGGGTTTGATTGTGGCATGCCCGCCCTCACTGGGGGTTTGATCTGGCGGGTTAATTGTAGCCAGCCTGCCTTTGCCGTGGGTTTGATTATGGCATGCCCACCCTCATTGGGGGTTAGATTGTAGCCAGCCTGCCTTTGTGGTGGGTTTGATTACGGCATGCCCGCCCTCGCTGGGGGTTTGATTGTAGATGGGACAGCATGGCAGTTAACGCTTCATGGGGAGAAATGGGGTCCTGCTGGTATAGGAAGAGGGAATGGGTTTTATCCTTTATCCTTAATTACCATTATCCTTAATTACTTTTGTATCTTCATATAAAAAAACATCTAAACCCTGATAATTTCCATGGCTACCAGCAGCATTTCATTGTGAGTGATTGCCCTATGGAGGACAATCAGAACCGTGCAGATTTTTATGTTACCATGGCGGCACAGCTACCCTCGTGTTGCAGTGACCGATGTCTCTGGGTTACTTAATGGGAAACACCCAGTCGTCGCTATGACGATGTATCCATTTCCATTAAGCTGGGAGGGTGTTCCACGCTGAGGCCCCTCCCTCTATTCCTGCCTTCTTGGTTCCTCGCTCATGGCCCCGCCCCTCTACCACTTTTAGGCCCCGCCCCCTCTCACGGAATGGAGCCAGTGCTTTGCTCGATTCCAAGGCCTTTGCAGCATCCGATATTGTTTAGACGGGGCCGTCCGCCCAGCTGAGGCGTCTCCTGGCTAAGGCCGTTTTTGTGTTCCTTGCCTGTGTGCTAATCCGCTTTTTTTTGGGGGGGGGGGGGGGGGGGGGGGGGGGGGGGGGGGGGGGGGGGGGGGGGGGGGGGGGGGGGGGGGGGG
>JAODKN010000044.1:8348981-8368114 GCA_026774425.1 Petrocephalus zakoni
CCCCTTCCGACACACACACACACACACACACACACACTTTGTAGCTGTCAAGAGCAGAAGATCAAAGGCAGGTGGTGGGATCCTCCGGGGCTTAAATTAGATCCATGCTTCCTTGGAGAATCGGAACAGCGGAGGTGTGAGAGGCATGGGGCAGGAGGAGGAATGGGTAGCATGAAGTCTGCCGGTCCGAGACTACCCTTCCTGAACAAAATGCCGGATTTACCCGAGGACCGTGGTTGCAGCCATGAATGTTGATTGTTACTGCCTGCTGCATCTCATAAAAAAGCAAAAAATATTACTATCCCGTGTGCTTACTAACCAGGTTACCCTAGTATTAATCACTTGTACACTTTCCATTAACCCGCCAGGTTTCTTTGCTTGTCGTAACGCATTTTTTTTTTTACTTTGACATTTAAGGAATTTCACTCATACCATCCAGAAAACCCCCTCATTACCGGGACTACAAATTCTCAACAAAACAGCCGAGCTAAGGTTTCATTAGAAACGCTGACAAAGGGCACAGTGGGTTTTACTCGCGCTGGGCTACCCTTGTATTGATAAGTGTCTGGGATTAAAACTTGCTGCGATTCCAGGTCATTAAAAAGTGCAAACCTCTCTCTGACTCGGTGCAGCGACATTGACCGCACGCCGTGGTCACAGCTTGAGGCAAACGGCCGGGGAGACGGGGTTTTTTTCTTTTTTGCTGTTATGCTTTCCAGTTAACGAAAAATGGATTCGCGGCAATTAAAAATTATGCATGGAAAATAATTACCAAGGGCCTTTCGCATAGAAGTCACACAGCCATGTAATTATAAGTTTGTCTATGCATTGCTGAGCAATAGCGACTTCAGCTGAGCCCTTTATAGCTCGCTCAAGAGGGATTGTTGATATAGCTGACATTAATGAAGGTCTTCCCCTTACATTTCAGTTCCCCAGCATGTTTGAGAAATTATGACTTATCTGTTGGAACCTTCTGGTAATTGCATTTCAGAGTCCGTCTCGTCATCAATTCTTCCGGGCGCGTTGCAGAACATGCTGTTTCATATGCATAAGTAATTTTTAAAATTCCCACTGGTTTTTGTCTGCTTGCTGCCCACCCCCTCCGTATTTTTGAGTGTAAGGGGGGGGCAGGCGGATTTCACGAGACTGCTGGGGTGTCAGGACATTGTGTTATGTCAGGAGCTGGGTTGCTTGCAGACAGCTAAGCCCACTTCTTGAAAGAAAGATACATGGGCAGTTGCTTAGGAGACAGAGGCAAAGCCTAGTTCACTGGTACGTCACTGGCAATGTCAAGTCTAGTGCAGGTGCATTTTATTTACTGAACGGACCTGTTTATCCAAAATTGAGAAAGAAGGTCAGCGTGGGTCAGATCAGGTGGGGGTTAGGGGTCTTGCTCGAGGGCCCAATGGTTTCAAACCGTGGGATTTGAACCAGCAACCTTCTGACGACGGGCACAGTTTTCTAACCCGCTGAACCACACACCACCCCCTAGCTATGAGTAGTTTTTAGATTACAAAATAATCTGCCTCCAGTAATGGTCGTCTTAACTTCAAGACGCACATCCTTGACTTCAGCGTGGCAGGATGCCAAATGTGTACGGTTGTGTTTTAGCAGAGGCGGGGCCGTGTAAGATCAGGGAGCCCTTGCTGTCGCATCAGACTAAGTGCAAGCGGCCCTTCTCGCTCCCTCCTGTTTGACTGCTGTTCCTCTTAGGGAAGGCTCCGAGTCGAGCCTCAGCCACGGCTTGCCGGTTTGATGTGACGTGGCAACAAAACTACAGCCAAGCGCAAAGTCAAAGTGACAGATATGCAGAGAGAATGGATCTCTCTACAGGGATTGTTTTAATGGGCCGCATCCTGACATCCATGTGCAAATCCCTTTCATCAAAGCAGAGAAAGTGTCTGCTTGATGACATTAATTATAGGAGAGTCTGACTGTTGTGGGTTTAAAGGAAGAACAGAAGAGCAGGTGTTCAGGAGGACGAGTGATTTCAGCATCGCCTAGGCGCCTGACGACCACAAACCCACGGACGGCGCCGAACGGGCCCAGCCGGAGCTGGCCCACCTGACCTACATGTTCACTCGTGTGAAATGTTGCTGTAACAGTGTTACATGCTGCCACTGCTCTTTTCACAGTTTAGCTCGCCTGCTTACCACGTTCACAAAGATCTCCACGCAGTTACTAATTGCTAGTGTTTTGCTTCTGCATAAATCTACATGCACATGCCCACAGTAACATGCTGTCCACTGCTGCTGTGTTGCTCAGGGAGTCTGTGATCAGAAGGCTGAGGGTTTGAATCCCAGGGTTGGTTGGGTAAGGGCAGTGTAGGGCACTTGAGCAAGGTCCTTATAGGTGGATGGTTAGATAGATAGATCCCTGAAATGCTATATATATGTGCTGGTAGGTGAAACACAGCTGGAGTATTACTCTCTGTCAGGATGGAGCGTGTCTGTTTCAGTGCCTCCTGTCTTCTGTGTTGAAGACCTTGCGATTTGTCCCAGGCTGAGCCGGGATGCATGGGTCTTCCTCTCAAGCTCAATCAGCTTCCCCCCGCAGCCCAAGCTCTGTGACGCAGCGTTGTGTGCGCCTCATTCAGCGAGGGATGCCGGGGGACGAGGAGGGCGAGGGGTACAAGTGCGGCGACATCCGTCACCGAAAATAATTGCCGGGAAGCGTCAGCAATCTTCTGACACACCTACCTGCCCCATATGCCGCTCCGTTGCTGAAGTACTCGCTCCTCTAATAATATCCCCCTTCTGTTCAAGTGTGTGTAAACAACAAATCGTTAGAATGCAATCCTCGTTACTTAAATTATGGCACAGTGCTCTCGTGGAGATGTGTAAGCACGAACTGGGATACAGAGGGCCCTATGTGGCAGAAATTGTAGGCAGTGAATATTTATTTTTATTTATTCTTTTATGTACTCGGAATTTAAGGGTTGCTGCATGTAGCTGGACCCAGTGATGTTTAAGTCTAATGTAATACTTTAGATGTGTCGTGAATTGCCCTCAGGGGATGTTAGCATGACCCTGCTTGTGGCTAATGTGAGGAACGCAGTCCACAGTTGGAGAATGATGACTCAGGCCGGGGTTAGTCACCTGGGCTGTGCCTACACACCGTGCCGTGGTACTGCAAGGGCCCAGAGGGACTCGGCCTAGCAGGCCTGATCAGTTACTGTCCTTTTGTCTCGGTGGCCATGCGGGCCTTTTGAGGATGGAGGCGAGAGGTCAGCAGCTGACAGGTATTGTTGTTATGGCGTCACTTTGTCGGGGGCTCTGGAGTCACCCGAAAGCCTTCCTCCTTTGATGTGGGTTGCAGAATGTTCAAATAAAGTCACCTGTAACCCACTAAAGCAGGATTAACACTTGACTCTGATTCGCTTAACAATGACATCACTGATATCTAATGTCGTCTTAAGTGTGAGTTATATTTTTGCTGCTAAGCAAAGGAGAGAAATGAGTTACAATGATTCTATACCGTTAACAATGTCTGATGCAATAATGAAATCAAGTGATCCCCGATGATATGATAACTAAAACCAAATAAAGTTTTACTTATTTACTAATTTCCCTTTCATTTGAAACGGGTAATTTTTAATAATATTAGAAGACGCAAAATTCAAAATGATTTGAATTTAATTATTATTTTCCGGCTAAATCTAATTATAACAAAACTGAAAACAATTATTTTCCTATGATGGTGCCATTACTTATTTGAAATTATTCTACAGCGTGTTGAAAGAAATTAGGTGTAATGTTGCCTTCTAATTCACCAAACACAATGTAGAAACAGGCAATTATTACCCCAAACCTTGAATTTTCACTGAATAGTGCTTGAAGTTGATTTGCATTTTGAATTAATTAGAGTGGCACACAGCTACCTGTGAAAGCTTTTGTGTAATTGTGTAACAGAAGTGAGTAATGACTGGGAAAACTTTTTCTCAGACTCATATCAGAGGTCATTTGCTTCCTTCCATCATCTAATCAGAAGTGTAAAAATATTTTCTTCAGAGAAATGTGTAATTTTAACACCCCCACATGTAATTACATCTGCATCATTAAGTGGGGCGGTGAATTTTAGGATAAATTTGACCTTAATAATAGCTGACCTAATAACTTTAACAACTGTCCTTTTGATTGTATACACATTTAATCAATAGGCATGCCTGTTATTTTTGCTAAATTCTAGCTACCACCTTAAACCACCAATAATGCCTGATCATTAAGCTTGCTGAAAATTACCTGCGTATATACATGACATGAGGCAGAAATGTATGCAATGTGGAATAGGGGGTTGGGTACACTTCTTAATGTTTAAGGAGACAATGTTTTAAGTGATTTAGTCTGAATTGGTTTATGGATTTGGAAAAGCCAAATCTTTTTTTTAACTTCATGCATCTGGATTCCCTGTACAGCAAGAGAATCCCATCAGAGAAGGGAGGAGGGCGTGGCACTATTACGATAAACAGAAAATGCAAACGAGACAGGATTAGAATCGGAATGCCCCGTGTTCAGCTAGGACTCTGTGAAGGCGTGACGCGTTTACCTTTAGGGCTGAGGATTCACCTGCTGTAAAAGGGCATTTCTACAGCCTTTTGTTCCTGTGTGGTGTCGAGACTCTCAGTGTGCTGGGTCGAGATGGACTTGCTGTGTGAAGGGAAATCTCCCAAAAAGGGAACCATGATACGTGCTTCATGAAGTATTTACACGGTCTCTGATACCACAGGAGAGTGTGCACTGATGATGCTGAGGTGTGTGCGTGCGTGCGTGTGCGTGTGTGTGTGTGTGTGTGTGTGTGTGTGTGTGTGTGTGTGTCTCAGCCTTTGCCAGTTTAAGCATTTCCTCCTCCGGTTATTTGCACAGCTGGCTGCATGATGCGCGTCTGCGTTCAGAGAGACAGAGGGCGTCTGTATGAGAGGCTTTAAAGGCTCCAGGTCACCACAATCCCTGACCGACCCACCTTCCCTGCTCTAAAGGGGAGCTGGAACTGGCACTAGCCAATAGCACTGAGAGCATGTTCATAAGCACCCAAGACAAATGCATGCCACTCAGGGAAAATAAAATTAAATGAAGCTTTATTTGCCAAGTACACTGAAATAAAGCTCCCGTCTATAATGCACTATGGATACCTTTTATAATGCAGTACAAAGCATCCTTAATGCTTATACTGGCCATTATAATGCATTACGAAGGTATCTATAGTGCATTATAGATGAGAGCTTCATAAAGCATTCCTAATGCATAAATCACATGGCTATAATGTTATGCCTCTTGATAAATATATTTATAGCCATGTTTATAATGCTTTATGAATGCATTATTTGTTATGTATGAGTTTATAAATTACTAAAAACATGGCCATCACTCCAGCCCAGCATACCCTATATGCGAAAATGCACCTACATCAGTAGGTTATGTGTTCATGTCCTTACCACTTTCTCAGGTTTTTGCACCCCCCATAGCCACGTCTTCGACGTTGAATGTCACTGTGGGGGGGGGGGGCAGCCAGTGGTTTATGAGCACCTTGACAGGCAAGGAGAATGAAATGGGGAGAGAAAATAAAACAGCAGATTAATCCACTAAAAGCCTCTCAGTGATATTGCCCTCCGGCCCCGGCTTGGCTCTGACTGCCTTCCATCATTTCATTTTGCTCAGAATGCAATTTAGTTACAGCCAGGCCTCTTCATTTTGTGAATGAATCTTTTTGGAATTTTCCCCGTCTTTATCTGTCTGCGTGGATGTCTTTCTCTCTCTCTCTCTCTCTCTCTCCCTCCCTCCCTCCAAACATGTGTATCAGAGGCAGGCCCAGCCTTAATCCCTCTGTCCCCTCTTCTTCTTCTTCCTCCTCTTCCACGTTCCCTCCCTCTCTAATGTGTCCGATTACCCCTGCTTTGAGTCTCTGTGACCGCTTCTGATGAGTCACCCAGTTGTTCCCTTAAAAGACTTGGCATTTCCATTGAAGGAAGACCTCCAGCCTCTCATTTTGATTTACTCTGTAGCTACTTGAGAGAATTACTCATGTCTATGTGGAGTGAGAGGGTTGACAGACTAGCACCAAGTTGCTGCAGCCTAGTTTTGTCAGTAGGGGGCGGTGTGTGGCTCAGCCTCTGTACCTGTGATCGGAAGGTCGCCTGTTTTAGCCCGACTTTGGCAGAATAGCCACATGTCTGCGGGCCCTTGAGTAAGGCCCTTAGCCCCCATCTCCATGAGCGCCGCTGTTGGTGGCTGCCTTATGCTGTCAAACGTGTTCTCACCTACACGTGGATATGTCATGGAGGTCAAGATGGGATAGGTGAAAAGAGAATTTCTGCACGGGGGTCAATAAAGTATCATTATTATTAATGTTGGCATTTTAGGTGGCCGATTGGAAACGGGGCCCTGTGGCAGTGTTTCTCCACCCAGTCCTCGGGGACCCCAAGACGGTCCACTTTTCTGCTCCCTCCAAGGTCCCAGCAGACCTGTACCTGTATTCAGTGTTGCTGATTGTTTGGCGTGCTGGCAGCTGGGAGGGAGCTGACGTGTGTGTCGTCTCAGGGTTCCCAAGAAATGGATCGAAAGACACAGGAGTAGGGATTATGAGGTATATATGTCTCAGGGTATATTTTCAGTAGCACTGCTTTTCCATGCTCCCGTGCACACACCATTTGCAGTATACCCTGCTGGCGAGCCCCCCGGGCTGACCCCAACTTGCGACCGCAAGCCTTTCTGACATTGAGCGTGCTTTCTGTTTGTCTCTTACGAGTGCTGATGAAGGCATTAATCCCGGCACTTTATTCGGCTTGAACACAAAAGAATGTGAAAAGTCGCCACCCCCCTCCTGTTGGGACGAAGGGGCAGAGCAGCGGAACAGTCTGTTTCAACCTGGTCAAAGGCTCAGAGAAGCGGAGGCATCTTTAGATGTCAGACGTAAGTAATTGCTTTAAAGCCTCTATCATCAACACTCCCTCTAAATAAGCCCCAGCGGTGCCTATGAGAGAATCTGTATGGTAATGAGATTGTGCCTTTGGCTCTATATCTGGAGGAAGCCCTGGTGGAAACATACTGGTTATAAATCAGCCAATCCCAGTCCAATCCTCGGGCCACCCCTGACAGTCTGCTTGCTTTTTAAATCTGTATTTCTGCACCTGCACGTCTGACTCGACCATTTCAACCCTTGAAGCCTGTGACTACCTGACTTCATTGTACAGTCCGTGGGGGATCAATTGACTGCTTGGGGGGGAAGGGTGGACAGGGAGTAAATAGCTGTGATCCTTACCTCATAAATAACTTCGGCAAGCATTTCGACATGAAGTATGCAATGTGTCTTAATATGAAATTAAGAACAGTAGGCACTGTGTTCCTCTGCTGGCTTCCCCATCGCGGATGGTATCGTGGCACTTTCATGTTCTGCTGGAGCACTGATATCCGTGATATCATGATATCATGTGACGTTTTGTGACTAATGCACAGTAAATGCTCTGCAGGCCGTCTGAGTATGACGGAGTACGACTGTCTGCTGTGTCTGCAAAAAAGCTGGTCTGTGTTATTTTAAGAAGTGTGACCGTTCTGGTTCCACGACACCCCCTAATCTGTACTTCAAATGGCCCCTAACTTCTCTGACACCCCCCCCCCCCATTTTCCCCAAACATACCTGAGCCAGATATCCAATGCAGACCCCTGGAGATCATGGTATCTGGCCCGTCTTGGTGACTTGACAGGTGTGTGTGTGTGTGGGGGGGGTCCTCTCCTTTTGATTCTAACCCATTTGGGTTCAGATATAGGCCCTTGTTCACTGCCCTCGGGGGCCACCCAGGGCCAAACAGCAGCGCCACCTGCAGCATTTTCTCCATTATCACATGCCGCGGATCAGCAGTGATGATTACAGGGAGTCCGGTGCGGTGCCAGCTAATCCCAGATAGCCACCTCGATGGCCCTCCTGACAGCAGCCCCCAGTGCATCAGGCAGCTTCAGC
The DNA here is from genome assembly GCA_026774425.1 of Petrocephalus zakoni. NCBI lineage: Eukaryota > Metazoa > Chordata > Actinopteri > Osteoglossiformes > Mormyridae > Petrocephalus > Petrocephalus zakoni. The sequence goes on from JAODKN010000044.1 coordinate 8,356,932, forward strand.
CCATGGAGGCCTCCTGCTTATCCCACTCCAACAGGCTCACACCGCCTACCTCTCCTTTATTGAAAAATCAGTCGGGACAAGCATCTTCTCCCAAGTCCTCTTCTCTGTTCAGCCTAAGCAGGTCGGACGACAGGCTAATCCTCTTAAGCCATATGACAGGTGTTGCATCCTGTGCTGACTGAAGTCATGAATTGGGGTGGGGTGAGGTTGGGGGGACGTGGGGGGGGGGCGATCCATTCTTCGCCTGACCTTTCGGGGCCTGGTGCGCTGCCATAATGTCCTCATAGAGCACATACTGCTCTACAGAAGCCAGCGGGAGTCCCTGCCTGAATTCGCTCGGAAGGACACACGGGACGAGATGCTGTAATGCCTCGCGCTGAATGGGCACCGTAAGTGACATTAGCATGTGAGCGCGATGGGAATGGCTCTCAGCCCCATCACGATAAACACCAGCGGTACCAATTTACACAGAAGGTGGCCAACATCCAGCCTGGGATTTAGCCCTTTTATAGGCACTCTTTATTTTATCTTTGATTCCTATTACATCTTGTCAAGAATTACCTCAAGACCCATCTGTTGTATGAGTTCCTCTACTATCCTGATAGATAGAAATACTTTATTTATCCAGAAGGAAATTCCGGATTTTCCGGAAATTCCGGATGCCTCATTACATTTCCTGTCTCTTCTTATGTGGCACTTCTGGTCCTTGCAAAGTCTTACTAGGTTCATGCTTGGTTGGAAGTTATTGTGTAGCTCCTTTGGACAAGTGTCTGCTAAATATGTAAAATGTATATGTAGTCAAGCAATGGCCATTTGTGAGAATAATAACCTGGTTCGGTTGAGGCTCTGGTTTAACCTCTTAAACTTTACGTGCACCATTCATATTCACACCATTCAAGCAGCTGATGTGAAGCTCTCCCCTTCAGGCATTCTCGGATTTTTATTTAAGGTGGGGGCTGTAATTCAGACAAAGGAGCCGTTCTAATCATTAGCCAATTATATGCTTTCAGCTGGGATTAGTGCCCCTCTGGCTCCGCCCCTGTATTACCATATTACTCCTAGTTTATGCATCCCTTAAAGTTACCTTGTGTGCCCTGTCTCGTTTTACTGAGCTTGGCTGACTCTCTTTTGGTTTGTGAAAGGAGGTGATCAAGATTTAGTTTTGCTGGCAGTGTTGAAGGTTTCTGATGCAGCTTGGCTCAGCTTCAGGGAGGGGCTTGGGTTCTACAAGTGCTGGATCAATCCTGGCCCTTCTTGAAAGCAAACTGTGAATGATATGGTCACTTATGGTCTCAATTACCACGCGTGTGTGGTAATGGTGTTTTGGGTCTTAATGCAGGTGCATTATCTTGGCGGTAGTAGTCAGCTGCCTATCATGAAAGTGTAAGATGCAGCACACGAAACAATTCTGCTTTGTCCAGTTAAGTGTGGCTGAATAGGAAGAGCCCCCATAATCTGATGTTGACCGAATCAGATATCAGCCATAGCATATGCTGCAGCACAGACCCGCCTCCATCGCCGATTGGTTGACAATAAAATGGGCGGGATCATTTTTGGGTTCCATCTTCTTGCATGCCCTAAAAACGTGGTGCAGGTTTGCCCCTAAAAAGGGATTGCATTCTTTCCTTTTTATTGGCACTATGCACACACACTTATGATGAGTGCTCACAGCTTGGCTAATCTCTATCATGCACTTTGAAAGCAAATTAAATGAGATTAACACAGACGGTGCGGTGGGGGCACTGGGCAAAATGTACCTTGAAATACTGTTACCATGCTGAGGAAAATCAGGATGGACTTGTTTTGGATTGACAATGCTCCCTAATTAGGAATCATTAATGAGTTGTGTCAGGTTCTTTTTTCTCCCAGCTGACTCAGACAGCCCAGCTGTCTCTGTGTAATTAAATCCTAACAACTAAATCATGGGCTGTGAGTTCTGACACACTAGACTGACACATAGGAGTGCCTGGGGGAGGCTGGGGGGGCAGTAGTATGTGTATACACACACACACACACACACACACACACATATATTGTCTGTAATTAGAAGATGAAGGGCGCTATCGATGAAGTATCTATCCTGTAGGAGCAGTGACTTCCAGTTTGTCGTTTGTGTGCCTCTCTTTAGGTGAGGAAGCAGCTCCAGCCAATAGAAAGGCTTAGAGATGTATAAAAAGAAATGGTACCATAGGACAACCCACAGCAGCTACCTATTATGGTTTCCCACCCGACTTCTAGCCATCTATGCTGATCAGCTTAAGCCAACCCCATGCATTACAGGAGGCAGTCATACACCTCGGGCAGGTCGCCTGTCCGTTGCAGGGTACACACACTACAGGCCGTTAGGAGATGCTGGATGGCCTGACTAAGGCAGGAAACCCGCGTGACTCAGAACATGCAAATCACACACACACACAGGATTCGAACCTCCAACCCCGAGGGTGTGAGGCAGCAGTGCCTTATCCCGAATCACCGTGCTGAGCATCATTAGGCTGTTTTTTTTCCTTCCCTTGATTTCCCTGGTGGATATGAGAATTGCTCCAATCAGGTTAGAAAAAGCAAATCATGTGATGCAGGTATGGTGCATGGCAGAAATTTTAATGTGGGTGGGGTTTCCCTTTTCGGCGATAGCGGGGACTTGGGAGTTGCAGGACTGATTTTAAGCAAATCCACAATTCCTGCTGCTTCAAATCAGACTACAATGAGACTCAAAAAACTCCTAGCATTATTTTCCTGAAACTATTTCCATTTATCCATCACTTACCCAGTACTGGGTGTCGGTAAGCCTGCTTCCCAATCCCATGATGCACAGGGCAAAGGATGAACAGCCTTGAAAGGATACAAGTCTGTCCTGAGGCACACATGTATTTTTGGACTGTGATACCCCCCCCCACACAATCTGCCCTATCAAATAAGTTACTACACCAGGAGGTGTTTTTGTAAAACTATTACCCACTGTAAACAGAGGCACCACTACAGTGTATTTTATTGAGCCCCTAACCCAGACCAATCCAATTATGTTCCAAATTTTTTAGGGCCACCGTCACTCTGAGGTTAGCTGACATGGATAAATGAGCAATACTAATATTCTCTATTTTTTAGAAAAGCAAAACCGAATAACACAGATAAGAAGCAAGCTGGGAATAATCTATTAAATGCCCTGGGGTATCAAATAACTGGGCATTACGGTTTCTATTTGTGGGAGCTGTCAGTATGGATGTCAGTCCCTTGGAATTGGGCTGAGGAGGGTCCTTTTCTAGTCTGTAAACACTGTGTCATCTGTAGATTAGTGACACCGCCGTCTGCTCGCGAAGCTCTATTCTGTGACAACACAGATGTTCATTTAGACACAATCGCGCCATTGTGTCGCGCAAAGGAGGGATCCACATCAAGCAGATCGAGCCGATGCGCAGCTACGCTGCCGCATCCCACAGAACTTTGAAATGCGAGGCCTCCAAAAGCATTAAGAACCACACTCCGGGTGGGGAATGGTGTTTAGAAACAGGAGAACACAGACTGAATACATTCTGCCTTGCTGGCATTGTTTATAAGTGACCCAATTCATTTTTTCAAGGTCACATGACTTTGACAAGTAGCGCTTAAATGACTGACCGGCTAATTAAGGGAACCAGTCTGGAAAAGTGGGGTCTTTGTTTTTCTTGACTACAATCTAAAGGCATGGCACAGGGATCCTTACAATGCTGTCTTCTGGTTTATTTGAATGCATTATAAACATTTAAGGGACGTAGCTAATGCAGCTTTTTCCGGCCACTTGTCCTTTTAGCCGAATTAGCTGCACTGTGTTTCTGAAGCATGGAGTGGAAGTCTTCTTTTTCCGATACCAGATGAGAGCAGGAACCTCCCATCTGGTCGGCTTTCCACATCCTTCACGCCCCAGTAGGTCCTCTAAGGGACACACTGCTGCTACCTAGACCCTTTCCCCCAAGGAAGATGGAAATGGACGGCCACGTTTATGGGAAGCACTGTTATGGTTCCACGGTAACACTGATGTCCAGTGAGCTGTAGCTGGAAACGCTCCATCAATATGACTGCAAGTGTATGCCAACACACTGCGATCCAGTTTAGCTTCCTATATAGACGTTCTCAGCCCGCAGGCACAAAATCATAATATGGTTGGCTGCACAGGGAAGTCAAGAGTAGGGGAAACAAGGCAATGAGCTCATGGAGGTGGCTCTTTGAAAGGAAGGCTATTTGTAGGCAGTTCTCTGCAGATTGGGCTACGCAGTCAGATTCAATTAACCTCAACCAGCTTTTACCCTGGACTGTTTTTTTGGTTTAACCTTTTAACACTTCGGACTGCGAGGAAACGCGGTGACCAGTTTGCAGTTGGTGCTTTGTGTAGATTAGCCGAGTGTTGACAGGGACCCATTGCAGCTGTAGTCTTATTATGTTTTTGAGCTGCTCAGTTGGAAATTGAATCGGTATGTGAAGGTGTGACTGATAAGAGACTGTTATGGCAGTCTTTGTGATGCCACTAAGCCCAAATCATTAATGACTTCCTAGTAGTGGCCATATTCATATTTCTTCAAACCAGTATCCAGGAAGCAGTCTTTGAATGATCCGTATCGGTTTCCAGGCTCGATTTTTGCCCTCTAAGTTATTGTAGCCAGATGTAAAATTTGAATGAATGCATTAATGCATAATATATTTAATCCCCCCCTAATAATACCTCTAACAAGCTTCACAGGATCCCCTCCTGACAAAGGGATATGATCGTTTTGTTCTGGATGCATTTAGCATTTCTAACGCGTAGCTCTGTCTGGCTAACAAGCCACATGCTCTTTGTATTCTGTGGCCGATTATACCGCGTGACGTGTGACAGCGAAGACTGTCAGTTATGATACACAGTAACAGCTGTGAGCATCGTCACGCCGGTTAAACGGCCGTGTAAGAGGTCAACAATGAAAAGGTGAACATACTTTAAAAAAAAAATGACCTCACCATCGTGACTTTACCTTCCTTTTCACCGTGTACCCTTCCATGGTAGATAATTTCTTGGAAAAAAATAATTTTATTTGATTCAGAGATTCATACACTCGAAGGAGACAGAGCAGCTGGCCTCAGAAAGGTTGCTTGTTAAACCATGTTTGTTTGTTTTTTCCAACGGGCCTGTAAATCGATAGCGAAGAAAGAACTCAGACTTTTATTATTTATTTCTGTTTTTATTTGAATTAATAAAGATAGCAAGAGCCGTCCTAAAGGTGACCCACTGCCTCCTAAGCAGGAAAGCGGCTTGTATTCATACTGTACTGTAGATACTGCCAAGTCATATTAAACCCTTCCCTGCTTCACCAGAATAAGCTGAGCCCTTGGTTTGTATAGCCCTGTACTGCTGATCACAAAAAACTGTGGAGACCTCAGAGTTTCGGTTCAGTTGAGCCATAAATTATCTAATTAATTGCATAATTGGACAAATTAAAACTCTGACTCGGAGGATCTGGTGACGCCCTGACATTCACAGGTTCTGTCAATGTCTTTAAGTCTGCCCTAAACCAAGAAATGAGAACAAATTTGTCCGTTGAAGCAAATAATTGGCTTGATTGTAAGTTGGAGAGAAAGAAACATGATGCAATTCCTCAAGGCTATCCTTTCAATCCAAGAGTGTACATGTTAGACCAGCAGTGAGATTTCAGTTACACGAGGCTGCTACAGTATGTAGCCGGCCTTGGGGTCCTCAAGCTGCCACTTGCAGTACATTTTCATTCATCTTTCCCAGAAGTGGATAATTCAGGTCCAGAAAACAAAAATTCAGACCAAGATTTTGTCTTACCCAACCAGTCAAGTATTTTGTGACTAATTCTTTATACTGGTTGGTTGAAACAAGAGCTCTGTCCAGATTTGTACTTTCTGGACCTGACCATTCCACCTCTGTCCCATTTTTTAAAATGATGATGTCTTGTTTGTGTAGGATGCTAACAGCGATGAAGAAAAATCCATACCAGGAAACCTATTATCATAATTACACTATTTGGTGTAGGTACTTATTAAACGATTTTCTTCAGGGTGACTTTATTAACACTTTGGATTCCTACTATTTATTTTTTCTTTCTTTAATGTTTTGGTTTATTGAAATGCTTGTGTGTCCTGGTGTGTACTTAATGTTTTTGCAACCTGCTGTGAGGCATCACAAGATCACCAGAAGGTGAAGCCCAGCAGGAGAAATAGTTTTTGATGTTAATGCTCAAAGCAACAGGGCCTTATAACGAGTAGGATTGAATTTAAACTCTTGCTATTTGGTAAAATTGTGCAGAACTGAGAGCATTTGCTTGTCAGCTTTACTGACACATCCTGGGGCTGGCCACCTGGAATGTTACAGCGCCTTGGGATAACTCTGTTGTGAAAGATGCTATATAAAAATGAATTGAATTAAATTGAATAGACGCAACAGCGCTAATCTCTGCACCACCATGCGGTCTCTAGTGGCCCTAGATCTTCATCACATTTACACTTATTTTTATTATTGTGAACAAAGCATCCACTAATTTGATGAGACACAAGTACTGTAACTTAGTTACTTGGTTTCTACTCTAGTACAAATCATGAACAAATAATGTAACTGAATGAAATACATTAACCATTATGACCAAGTAACTGATGTAAATAACATATAGGGTAACACAATGAGGGGCCACAAATAATGCAGTAATACATGCTTAGTAAATGCATTAATTAACCATTAACTATGCATTACTTAATCATTAATCAATTATGACGATTCATGTATTCTTTGCAGGAACTTCATTAGTTAGGTCATTAGTTAATCATTAACTAATTCATGTTCATGATTAGTACTTCAGTAGTCAATGAGTTACTACTATTATTTGTGGCCCCTCAAGTAAAGTGTAACCACATATAGTTTCTGGTTAATTAATACATTAAGTAACAGTGTACTACTACTACTACTACTACCACTACTACAACTACTATCAAGTAAAATGTCAAGTAAAGTGTTAACATGGCGATATACAAGTGAGGTAAATAGCACATTGCAAACATTCATGCTGTCGAGGAGTTGACTAGGCATAAGTGCAGTTTGACTGAACGTCCAATGGATGCCTATTACAAGTATCAGCGGTCTGAGCAGGAATTACACAAGTACTTCTAACAAAGCAAGAACCAGATAACTACTCAGTGAGCATACAGTACAACATTATGCACATTAAGGAACAATAGTGTTATCAGGCTAGTAGAGATATTCTTGGAAGTGATGGGTCTTGAGGACTTTGTTGAAGGTGGAGAGGGAATCAGATATGGTTTGGCAGCTCATCCCACCATCAGGGAACCACACAAGACCCTCAGACTAAAACCTTAGTTGTCAGTGTATTTAGAAGAGCAATTATAGTCCGTGAAATTATCTTACAGCAAATAAATGTAAGAGTCAATTAAACAAAAGACATTACTGAAAACACTACAATGCCATGTGTAGGTACCGTCACTAGCTTCCGGCGGGGAGATTTCGGCGTGGGTCGGCCCTCCTCGCTGGTGCCTGGCAGCTCATTTGTTCCGGGCTTAATTACAACAAGAGGCAGTAAATGGCCAGATGTTCCTCTCCCCTGGAATGGTTGTGTCGAGGTTTGCGTTTCCCTCCCGCGGGCAGCATTAGGGCTTATGGCGGCACGGGCTGTACATTCGGGCAGGACTGGGCAGCTGCTGGCGTTCCCCACGGCTCTGCTTCTGGGCACTTTTTAGGTGATCTTTGTTCCTTTTGAGTCCACTTGTGAGAACATGCTTTGCTCCTAGCCATTGCTCAGTGGGCTCTGGACGTTGTTGCTATGCCTAATGCCATCACTCTCTGAGGCTGGGCTGGTGTTCCCTCCCGTAAGAACTCGGCGCCCAGTGGCTACTTGAAGGCCACAGGTGTCCCTGTAGAAGGTATGGTTTCAGACACGTGGCTAAGGTGATCGAAAAAGGACTTATTATAGTCGCAGAAAAGAGTCTCTCATTTCATTCGATTACAGTAATTGAGCTTCAAATATTATATTGCATTCGCATATGCAAATGGTTTCAGGGGACTTCTAGTTACATACAGCACCTTTTAGCCCTTCATAAATCCAACAAGGACCTACAGAAATTAAACGGTTTGGGAATCTGAGTTGCAAAGCTTCCGAGAAAGAAGCATAGATGCATACTTTGATGGCAGATGGATTACTTCATAAAGGATCTCACTCCAATATGCGCCCACTGCCCATGACCCAGAGAGGCCTGCTGTGGCTTCAAGATTTTGTTTATTCCAACAAGTTGTATCTTTTTCCATTCTTCATTAAAGCTCAGATCTTCATGCCATTGATGAGATGGACCATAATTAGCAGAATACTGTTTCTCTGGAGATTGTTAGTGCTGTTTGATAGCTATGAGCAGTCGTCGTCTCCCCGTCAATCAAGTCACGTCTGGGAAGTTTTTCCCAGCACCAGTAAATCTCTATCGATCTTGTTTCTTCACAAAGTTCTCTGAGTTACTCTTCATCTTTATGGGATATTTATATACTGCTTTGGAAGTCAGTGGTGTGGGGCAAGAGGAACGTTTTCGTGGCCTCTAGGTCCACATTCTAAATATCTTCTGTAAGGGTGGAGAGGAAGTGATGTAATTGGAATTCAAAATAGCCCAGCTCTCCTTCCTCCCTCTTCCCCTTCGCCTTGGTAAGTTTTCTCACTTACAAGTACGCGCCTACGCAACACCGCCCATGTGGCTGTGAGGGAGAGCCGAGGCGATCGCTTAAGCTTCCTCCGCCGCACTCTGCGGAACAGGTGCTCCCCGCAGGGCGAAAACGTCCAGCGCGCCAAGCGGCCAACTGCATCGACTTGGGATGCCATTCTTTTTCTGTTTTTTTTGGTAATCACGTTGCAATCAGGAAATCACCATGCAAGCTTTCCTGGTAGAGATACAGCCCACCCTGGTCCATATGCGAAATGCTTGGGGGCCCATTTAAGAAATTTTGCTTAAATGTTCTTATTTCCTCTTTTAGAAAATAACGTTGAGCTGTCGGTTCATTTTTTGCAATTAGAACAGAAGCTCAAATTACAGCTCTTGCACCCGTAGCAGTTAATCATGCATCACGGGCCTGGCTGCTCACTTACCGTAAGAACCCTTCCTTACAGACCCACTGAATACACAAAACGGCGACATGTTCGCGGCTCAGTATCATCCCGCCTAATTGCCCACTTTAACTACTTCCCTATTAAGAGTGTGGCACAGTAATTACATTTAAATGTAATTCCACCAAGTAAATAATATATTGTTAACACGGCAATATCTATTAGATGGCAGAAAATGGACTGTTCTGTCAACACTTTAATTTTTAAGTAGTTGATGAGAAGGTGTTTCCTCATGAATCAGACACCATCTGGCTTTTTTTTAAGAAACCTGAGTGGATGGAAAAACATGCATATAGTCTTTATCATAAATTTACCAAAGATGATTCTTTTCTACTTTACTGTATTTTCCCCACCTCTTCCAAAAATACAGTGGGCAGCAGTTCAGAGCTGGATCCAGCAGCTCATTAGTGAGAGTCACTCTGTGATTAAACCCCATGTTTTTTCTTTTTTAAACGTTTGCAAATTCCTATTTAAGGTCACTTTGTACAGGGTGCACTTGGTTGAGATAATGCCCCCCCCCCACCCACCTCCTAATCTTGCAGAAGATGCCAAGGGAAGTAAAATGTGGTTTGCATATGAGTTTTACTGGATTCTCTGCAGAGACAACAGAACAGAGCAGACTGATTGTTTCTCAAATAAACGGGCTGTAGTTTACGCCACAATGAAATGTCAGTGAGGCTGGAGAAGGGCTGGACCATTGATGGTACCAGCCACATGGGTATGGGAAATATCATGTGATCAGCAATCAGTCAGATGTTACAGCAGGTAAAATGTCGATCCCGGGGTCATTACATCCATGTAATTTTTCAGCATGAATGAAATGGATAAACGATGACTATACTGGACACAATTAATCCAATATACACCAGTGGGAGTGTGTGAAACTGGCCTATAGCAGAGACTGAAGGCATTAAAAGGCCAGCCTCATTATAGATACCGAATTACATATCAAAACTGGAATGCTGTTGGAAATGTACCCCTACTTCCCAAATGACTCTCATCACAATTACTGCATAATTAGCTTCTACGGCGGCATTTATGGTATTAATAACATTAACAGTAAGCCTTCTACCGAAGGACTTGAAATATAGGATAAAAAAAAGATGAATGTCTCCGTTTTATCGTTGTAATTCAGGCAATGGAAAAAGGCCAGCACCAGACCACCCCCTGGTGGCCTGGAGAGGCAGTGCTAAAGGTGTTGGGGGGTGAGGGTTGCACCTGTGCATGCTGGGTGGAAGCAGGAACACTCTCTCATTGGCTGCGCCTGCTCAGGTCAGCCAAGTGGGCAGGGTTCAAGTTTCTACCTCACAATGAAGGGATGCCCTACACCAGGGGTGTCAAACTCCAGTCCCGGAGAGCCAGAGCCCTGTACATTTTTGGGTTTACCCTCGTTTAACACACCTGATTCAGCTCCTCACAGCTCCTTATACTAATTACCACACAGCTCTTCTGCTCCATCGTTTGTGGGGGGACAGGGAAAAAACTAAACTACACAGGACTCCGCCCCCCCAGGACTGGAGTTTGACACCTGTGCCCTACACTAACAATGCTGACTGTTGGTATGCCATCCAGTAACAGACATGTCCTACAAAGCACGTTCAGTTTCGTTTATCCTTTCCCTTCCACGGCCCATTTGGAGTGATTTAATAATACTACAAAATACAAACATGAATTACACTGAAAGATTCATTAACCCTATAGACAACCGAAAGCACAAATCAAGATTTTAAGAACGCTGCTCTTACATTTAATTCAATCATCTAAAAGTAAAAGCAATTCCTATACTCTGTTCTGCTATCTGCGACCCCAGGACCAATAAGATTTAGCTAGTAGACCCCGGTGGCTGAAGCAGGTCTGATAGCGATTGACACTTCCTACATTCTGACACCGGATTGGACAGTAACAGAGAAATTCGAAGCCTGGTGTTGCTGAGGAGGGCTTTTGCTGGCTGTAGATGTATGAGCCTAGAATCGTTGTTAAAATTGGTGCTTGGCTGAGGTGGAATAAATAGCCCTGGAGCAGTTAATCCATATATCTGTATAATGCATGCACAAGGGTATGGTTTTTAAG
>JAODKN010000044.1:8383298-8400334 GCA_026774425.1 Petrocephalus zakoni
ACTAGGAGGGGCTAAGTCACTTTCTGAGTGGGCCCCCAGAAACAACAAACCCTTGTCCGTCTGTCTAGGGCTTTCCTGTTGCCTTATACTCTATACCAGTGTTTCCCAATCTGGACCTCAGGGACCCACAGACAGTCCAGGCTTTTGCTGTGGGAGGGAGCAAAAATGTGGACCAACTGTGGGTCCCCGGAGACTGGATATGTACAACCAGGGATAGCCCCCCCCCATGTAGCCCTACACTGGATAAGAGGCTGGAAGATAGATGTTTGCAGAGCTGTGATGTAGCCATGGAAGCATCAATCTGATCGCCTAAGAGTTCCACACGCCTGGCCGCTGTCAGATCGCCGTCCCTCACTGTGTGTTGCTTGTTCCCGCGTTGAGAGTAAATATCGCCGCATTTTCATTGCTTGTTGCATTTCATTTGCCCACTTTTTAAGCATCTTTCTCAAGCCGCTGCCTGCTGCATGTCTGGTACACCGTCTAATTTTGTCATCTGCACCTTTTACTCAGTGTTTAAATACGCCAGAACCTGTCATGTCTGGATGCTCGCTCCACATGCCTCTAGTAAGAGTTTTATAAGCAACATTTTTATATAAGCAACATTTTCCAGGAGTATTTTCTTACGTTTTCCTTGTGGATTACAGCTCATAATTGCTTACCGTTCCTAGCAAACCACCTTGGAGTACTCCTTTAGCACATCTAGGATTCATGAGAAATATTAAAGATAACGGTAGATTAGTTAAAGTCAATATGAAATATACTACTGTAATTTTAACAAGCTGCTCACAGTAGCTGAAAGGCGACCACAAAAAAAACGTGTGTGCGCTGAGGTCAGAGAATGCAGACAGTTTGACGAGATCTCACATTTTATCCTCCAGGGACACTATTAAAAAAATAGTTTTTGACCTAAGCAATTGATTTTGATAAAACTAAGGGTCAGTTCTTTTTTCGTAATAATAATAATAGTAATAATAGTCATTTCCTTTGGGCAGCTTTGGAACCAACTAAACACAATGAGTGCTTTTGGATTTTGCTTTGTCTCTCAGTGTGCTGTGTCGATGGTCGAATGCGGCCAGTTGGATGCCCAGTGATGGCACCGACGTCAGCGCTACCTTTGTGGTGGTCTTTCCATACCTTTTCTGGTGCGGATTCATTTCCGTTCCCTTTTATCAAGAGCGACACGTTTTCGGGAAAGGAGGTCCCTGGAGCGTTTGGGGGTTAAGGGCCTTGCGCCGAGGCCCATTGGTGCCGTCTCACTGCGACCCCGAGATGTGAACCAACGGCTTCCCCAATCACAGGAGCAGTGTCCAAACCCACTAAGCCACACACCACCCTCAGCCCCGAGGGGAGATGGGGGCTGGTTGGGGGGTTTCATAGTAATGCAGGCGGACAGCTGAGATGAGGGCTTTGCATGCAAGGACATGACAGTCCATGTAAAAACATTAATGCTCGATGACTTGTCTGGCACATAGCCTTCTCAAAATGGCACGGAGCTCTGATGAGCCGCAGTATTTATTTAATCCCAGTTGTACTTTTCAAATTATATTAAAAAAAAAAAAACATTTGCTATACAAATTAGCTTTCTATACTTGGAAATAAATGCCTACCGTACAGTTCCATTTTAAGCTATAAACTGTTCAAAATGCATTTTTACCCTCTACTGGCAGTTATGCGCATTACGGCCTTTTTTGTAGCTAAGGCTGGGTCCCAGAATTGCCCACTAATCTTAAATGCCACTCTCAGTTACAGTTGTAAAAGTCTGCTTCAGTCTGTCAGCTCATACTTTGATGTGGTCCTGCATTCTCGGAGAGGACAGAACATGTCCTAGAATGTGCTTCATTTAAACTGGTCTCGCCCGGACGACGAACTATGAGGGAGGGAAATGAATGTGTTTCTATGGCGATGCAGTATCATCCGTACCAGAAATCTCTTTTAGTTAGCTTAAATTGTACTTTTTTCCAGTGAAAATCAATGGGTCCACTGAAATAATGATTCTGTGAAGCCAGTCAAAAAACGGCAGAGAGACACGGGTTCCAGATCACTGGCGTTCCTGTTCCGGAGATGAAATGAGTCATTTTCGGCGAGCACGGCCTGCCCAGTGTCCGGCTGCCGACTAGGAGCGTGGCGGCCGTCCAACGGCGCAGCCGCGGGCATCGGGCCGAATGACGCCACCTTGTGACACTCCGTTTACCCTCCACCACGAGTCCCTCCGAGTTCTCGGAATGAAATGAGGACGTCACCACTGTCAAAGTGAACACGGTGTGTCTTCAGGGTGTGCCTACTGAGAGATTGACCCACTTAGTGCCCAGGCATCCTCCTTGGCACTTTTTTTTGTCAGGTCGATGAGGATGAGAAATATTCCAAGGGAACTCATTTTGTTCCAACGACAAAAACATCTTAATTGTTTTACACGTGTGTGGTGTAGCAGCATGTGGTAATTATCAGTGTGCAAAAGAACAACCAGCACGCAGAGTGTGTGTTGTGTCTAAGTACTGCTCCCCCAGGACAGTGACTGCGGAAACGGTACCACTCAGTCCTGTCTGCTAGCGAGCTTCGACCCGGAAGACAGATCAGGCAGACGAGCCAGAGCCCTCTGAGAGAGTCAGTCGTGGGCTGAAAGCCGTCCACCCACCGCGGGCCTCTTTGATCAAGACATCTGTGTGCGTCCCAGCTGGAAACAGGCAACATATGCTTCCATGTTTCCCCGTTCCTCTCCATCTAAATCGTGATACAGGTATCTAATGAAAAAGGGGCTCAGAAGGTTAGGGTTGCACACTGGAACACTACTGTTCACCCTTTACCCAAGGTCAGCGGTTTTGATATAAGGACCGGGACCAAGCTTGGTTTTGGGAGTCTGTTTCAGGTGACAGGCTGGATGCTTGTTCATTCACGGATGTAAATTTTCAAGCATTCCATAATATAAAGAATTTCAGGCAATCCATAATATATTGAATTCCAAGGAGTCCACAATATGCAGGATTCCAAGCAATCCATTATCTACAGACTTCCAGGCAGTCCATGATATATGGAATTCCTTGCTGTATGGGGTATAATGTATCTGTAAACATAAATCACTAAATATATATTGGATATATGATAAACGATATGTGTAATGAGCTGATTGAGCACATACCAACATGCCAGGACAAATAAAAAGGCTGGTAATACTGGATGCACTGTAATGAGAAATGCTGTGTGTAAATTCTGCTGTAACATGAGGCATGTTACAGACCCCATCCTGCCTCCTTGCTGCCCTGTCTCTCTATATTGCATATTAGGACCCCAGGGCACAATACCCCCCTGCCTCTTTGAGTTACACGGGCTGAAATGCTGAACACAAACTTTCTCCTTCCTTCGTATCGATACAATCTTTTAGAGCTTAGTATAAACGATAGGATTTTGATTAAAGGGATATTTTTTCTACAGGTGGCAGTGTTATCGAATCGTATTAGAGATAAGAGGAAGCCGCGCCTTGCTTTAAGAGTGAAGAAACGATAAATACAAAATCCGGTTAACGTGAGAAACGATCGCGTTCTTGTCTGGAAATAATTGATCGGAGCCGGGGAGGGGGGTTAGGCGAGGGGTCAGGCTGAAGGCAGAGTGCGCTAAGGCGGCGGGACGGGTGCCGCTCGGGGCTCCGTGCGGCGGCCGAAAGCGCGCAAATCCGTGATCGTTACTTATGACTTATGCATCGCATCAAAACTTAATTGCGCAATTATGTCATGTTGAATATTTTATGCCCGGTGCCTGACGCCGTTTTCTGCAGATTAATGAATTGGAGCGTCTCTCAATAACGAGCCGTTACCCCGTTGCAGTGCGTAGATGCGGCTGCCAAGCGCCCTTAGTGACAGCGTTAGGGGCGCCGTATTGCGGACTGCAAATGAGCCCCCGCAGAAGCACGGGTCCTGAACCCCGGGATAGGGGCCGACATTTCTGCTCTCTCTTTGCTAAAGCAGAGTTTATCGATTCTATTTTTCAAACAAAAATACCAGACTCATGGCTTAGAAGAAAAAAAACATTATATTCCTTAGTTGCATATTTTTATGCATTTTCTCCATGTTTCAGGACGTACATTTTCTTCTATCTAGGGCCTGAAATTTAATAATTCTATCAAATTATTTTGTCACTCATTCAAGTGCATATGGGAGTTCCTTGGTATTGATTCCCAAGCTGAAGGTTTTAAAGCCATACCTGTGTTTGTACAGGTTAAGCCATGTAATACCAAACCATTAAAAGTGATCACTGAGCTAACACATTCTAGCGTTGATGGGCTCTACTGGGAAATTCTGATAAAAGTGCTACTTGTTGACATGCAGACTTGATCGCAGGCACTAAGCTGACATTGTAATGCTTGAAATGTTATTTATCTTGCACACATGACATAGATGAGTGATTCTTAGCTGCTGTAGCCTCCGGACCCACATTTATTCCTGTCATTAAGTCACGACCCTAAGTTTTTTATCTGTCTGTCTGTCATTCTAAAATATAAAAAATCATCTCCGGAACAACATTGCTCATCATCTGTGACCAATACAACATTGATCATTGAAAACCCACCGGCTGAGAACCACTGATATGGATGATATTTCTACAGATCCAGCCCAGGTCTGATCCTTTAAAATTAATACTATGTCATTTTTAAGTGGCTTATACATTTAATTTGTCTACATCTGGTTTGTCATTTAGACATCTAGCAATAGTGAACTGCAGGCTTGCGAAGGTTTACGTTTACAAATGTTATGTTGAATTTCGGTTCCGTAATGAGGAACCCGTGGAACCCAGTGGCTCAGTGAATAGCATGACTGCCTTGCACCTCTAGGTTTGAGGCTTTAGGTAGCACTTGTGGTCCGTATGTGTGGAGGTTGCAAGTCCTCCGAAGTCCTCTTGTAATCCAAAGACATGCAGTTAGGTGGATTGGTGTGTCTCTAAATAGGAGTTAGTGTATGAGTGTGTGACCGGTGATGGACTTGCATCCCATCCAGGATGTATCCAGCCTTGTGCCCTATGCTGCCTGGGACAGGCTCCCAGGATGCTGACCAGGATAAGAGGTTGAAAGATGGTAGTAAATTTCCTGGAAACCCAGTCCCTTGACGATGGTCACACAGATATACGTTGTCAAATTGAGAATGCTATATACTTTAAGGATCATTTAACAGCTGGTCTATTTTTGGCGACGCCAAAGCAATGCATCAGAAACTGTCTGTCTGTGATACTCATGGTGGGGGGGTGAGAATAAGGTCACCGGCCCCGCATTAAATACGCTGCCGGCCCCGCAAATCCTCAGTGGGGTGTTCTCTTCAGTTTAGAAAATCATTTGGCAGCAAAGCAAAGCTTAGGGATCACTCAATTAATTCCGCAGCAAATTAACTTACCACCCGATTGTTAGTTCACTCAATTGCACAGTAGCCATCAGACATAATTTAATTGAACGCGACTGGATTTTCTGTCGGCCTTGACCGCGGCGACGCGCGGTACCGGGATGGCCGAGGTATCCCTTTGTTTTGGCTAGTGGGAAGAAAGTCTCCGTTTCTTTATTTATCGCTGAGCTGGACGGCGGCAGACGGCTACCGGGCCTAGAAGCTCTGTGACATCACTGCTTAGCAACTAGATAAGGAGTCTGAATTAGGCGCAGCCCAGTCCTTGGGAACATGAATAAAACATTTTTAGAAAGACACTGAGAGCGGTGAATTATTGAGGGGACTGCAGTGGACCCAGGGCAGGTGCGATGTTACGAAAGGGCGGTGGGTGGTTGGGGCAGGGGATGGGAGGACGGGGTGGGGCGGGGGGGTGCAAGCCCGGGGTATGCCAGACGGCCTGGGATTAGGAGGCATTAAGCTGAGCTCACAAGCGGTGGCTCCTGGCAAGCACGGTAGCAATAATATTAATAAACAGGATCGGCTGTGTCTGCTGCCTGGCCAGACGCACAGATCAGCTAAAATGACTCCATTGTGGGGGGGGGGATGCGCTGGCAGATTGAGGCAGGAGTCCAGGACAGTGCGACTGAGGCAGCAGAGGCACCTTGAACCAGATGGGCCCAGTGATGCTTCCTTAGCATTTAACCGTCCCGTTAGATAGTGCTGGAAATCCTCATAGTCTCGACCTTAAAGGGGCTTTGATTATTCATACGGTGCATGTGACAACCCACACTCCAGCAGTGAGCCAGCTGAAATATCTGTTACTTAATTTCTGTTTAATTTCTTTTTTTTTTCTGTGTAATTTTTCACTTGATATCTCAGGAATGTATGCCAAATATTTGTAGAGGTATGTTTTAAAACGGTAAGGTAACATTGAAGGTGTGAAGCTTATTTTCAGAAGGAAATGTTTATAATATGAGATCCTTCAAATAACAACTCAGATGTTAGACATATGACCAGTGGAGATAGATGGAACAAGCCCATTAGATCTTATAGTAATCTCCTTGCAAGATTCTTGGCTTGTGGGACCTCTCAAGAACCTGCAGAGATCTATGTTTTAGATCCAGCTGTACCTTCTGAGGAACAGTAATTTAGGTGTGATTTGTTATATAGGTATCTTGTTCCTGTTTAGTAACAGAAAAGGCAGACTTGCAAGTGTTATAGCTTTGTTTGTAACTATCGATGTGTGGGTTTCCATTTATGATGTCAGCTGAGATCTTATTAGTGTGTTCGTTAACATGTTAATTTACTGTATATATCACCAAGAAGGTATGTTTTTGGATGTGAGGCAGGGATGGGGGACCGAACAGTGTAGCAAGGTAAACAGCGTTGGTTAGGATGGTGCGCAAACAAGAAGGGAATACAAACGAGAACTGGAACTAGAAAGAGGCACTCAGACTGGGGGAGGACGGGAAATGCTTAGGCATGTTAAGGTAGGAGGGGTGATGGCTGTAAGGCTGCACATTCTGTGGCTTCCTCCAGGTGCTTGGGGCTGAAAAAAAACTCACAGGAAATGATGGTCACATGACTCTCTCTTTGTAGTGGCCAACACCCCCCTTTCTAACAAAGGGGCATCGTTTCTCAAATGGTTGTGGTCCGCTAGATCCACCCATCCATTTTCTGTACCCGCTTTTCATGGTCGACGAGGGCAGACTCACCCACCATTCATACTTATCGCCAGTTTAGTAACGCCAGTTCACCTCGGCATGTTTTTGGGCTGTAGGGGGAGACTGTAGTACCCAGAGAGAACCCCACAATGACACGGGGAGAACATGCAAACGGCACACACATGGAGCCTGCTGGAGACTGAGGCCCCAGGTGTGAGGCGGCTGTGCTAATGACTGCCTCACTACTCCACCCTGCCCCATTAGGTCTCACGACAGATCTGCTCTTCTGGGAAAGGTAAAAGGGAGAATGCAAGGCTGCAAATAACAAATGCCTCCTCTCCTGATCTTTAGCAGAATCTGCTACAGTGGCACGGGGACACTGGGGGATAATGCATACTCCCCGTCCACTGGGAATCCGCACGGCGGCTGGCAGAGTTGGGCCCCTCCAAGAGCTCGCAATCCCAAAGAGTTCAGCAAGGCACAAGCGCTTCCTTTGCAACAGTGTGCTCAAAATCAGGGTCTGCTTACTTCACTAAATAGCCAACGACGGCAAAAAAAATTAGCTTGGCCGATTTATTTATTTTTTTCAACACGTCTCCTGATTCCACTTAAAATCCATATGAAGGCTCACAGAATTTACCTGGGGTACGTTAGGCATCATGGTAAATGGTTGTAAGCTCTGTGCTGTCTAAATTGCACAAGCTGGCACCAGGTTTTCAGATAAAAAAAAAAAAAGCCATATGTTTCTTTAAAAAAAATTTTTAATCCCTTTCGAAAAAGTCTAAACACAGTATCATAATTGTATCTAATGTAATTAAAGTGTAAGGAGTGTGCAGGTTTTTTAATACTGGTCACAAATGAAGGCTTGTTATTGCTATTCCTGGTTAGATTGGTGTGTTAGTGTTATCCTGTGATTAGAGCATGATTGGTGCAGATTTGTGAAATCCTTCATCTCTAACATAAAGTGCTCTATCGCGCCCACATCAACAATAAAGTATTGATTTCTTTTCTTGCTTTATCTCTTTCTTACTGATTAAACAATTTGCATTCATCCTTCTCCGAAATTGATTCGTCAAATTGCTGCTGCGGGAAACATAACTACTGTACAGAACCTGTGTGCGGTGTAGTTACAACTCTCTGCTCAAGTCATAGTGAACTAGTCTCCCTCCAGCCAATGGGATCTGCTATAGTCTCACTGATTGTTTCCCTCCAGCCAATTGGCTCCCTTGGCCTGATGGCTTAGATTAAGTGTCAAATGGAGAGAAGGCCGCTCCCTCTGACGTCATAAGGTACTGTGTGGGTCTTTCCCCGGATTGGATACCTAGTACTGTGTGACGGAGAGCAAGGTTTGAGCAGGGGATTGTGGAATTACTGATACGGTTTCTGTGGCTCCCAAACCTACCCCAAAGCTTCACTGGATCTTTTTGATTTATGTGTGTAATACAAGTAGTGCTTCTAGATGTTCCAGAATTTAGGGATTAAAAAAAGCTTCTGGTCCATAATGGGACTGGAATGCACATTTAAGGTGTTCAGTCCAGAGGCTTGGAGGAAGTTTACTTTAATTTCAGCTGTTGAAAGTATCAATGAACTTTTCCTGTACAAAAGTCACCTCTGCGGCTGTTTTTAACTGCTGATCTTGGATGGTTTGAACATTAACCCTGGAAACACGTCGGTTCCACATGTCCTGTAATGAACCACCTGGGTGTCACACATTGGCTTGTACAAGTCAAGCCCTGGCCAGTTTTATTTCTGCAATATACATTTTATGTCTGCATATATATACTAGAACAGATATTCTGTTATACATTTTCTACTCCAAAGCC
The DNA here is from genome assembly GCA_026774425.1 of Petrocephalus zakoni. Taxonomy (NCBI): domain Eukaryota; kingdom Metazoa; phylum Chordata; class Actinopteri; order Osteoglossiformes; family Mormyridae; genus Petrocephalus; species Petrocephalus zakoni. Next base: position 8,392,143 of record JAODKN010000044.1, read on the forward strand.
TCTGTCAACTTGCATTCCACTGAATGTCTGTATTTTTTTTTGTTTGTTACTACTATATTAGGGTATTACTATATGCAAGTTGCCCATGCTCCTTTTCTGCCATATATTTGTATGGTCGTATGAAAGTAAGGATTTGGGTATTAAACCAAAGGAAGTGATTTCCACTGTCATCAGACATGCTTCAAAGCTCAGAACTGACCTCAGAAGACAGCGGCAACAGATTCGCCATTTTGCATAATGCAGTATTAGTGCCGGACAGCTGCAAAAAAAGGCAGTCAGCTAGATGACACGCAGATGGTTGCCTTTCTCCGAAAGTGCTCCTTTTAAGTGCTGGGAGTTCCTCTCACTCCCTGTTAAGTTTTCTGTCTTCCTCACCTCTGGAGGTCTTCGAGCGCCGCAGTGTTTTCCACTCGCACACGCAGAGCAATCTTGGGGGGGAAAGCCTGTGATTTTTATATAGCCTGTGATTGAGGCCTTCGCACAATTACCGTGAGAAGAGTGAGTTATATCCCCCCTGCGTGGGGGCGGAGGGGGGTGGAGGGGGGCGGAGCAACGACAGCCCCGCCCCTGGAAATGAACACGCACACTTGACCCCATGCTCTGATCGGGTCTGAGCAGTGACGAGTTTTCCCATATGTTGGTACGGATTGTCCTACACATTGTGGGTGCCCCCCCCCCCCAATTTCGTCCCATGCTGATGTGTGATTAATACAGGCCAGCAGCATTGATTTTCTCATTCAGTTCAATGGCAGCTACCTCTTGTCTAGTTCTGCTGCTGCCGGACACAGGCACCTCTCTTATGGCCGCCAGCTGTGTGTCTGTGTGTGTGCCTGTCTGTTTTTGTAATGATTACATCGTGGGCAGCAGGCTTCCCCACAATGTACTGAAAAAAAGGTCACCTAAAAATGCCGAAAGTCTTCTGTTTTGTTTGGTTACTTATGATGAAGATTAGGGCTGGGTAGGGGTTAATGTGGTCATTGTTGGGATTAGGGTTATGCCCGAAGAAATGAATGGAGAGTGCCCGCGATGATATGAATACTTGGACTGAGTGTGTGTGTGTGTGTGTGTGTGTGTGTGTGTGTGTGTGGGTGGTGAGGCAGACACGCGATACTCACCCCTTCCCATGATCCTTCCCCACATGCCTGTGATCAGAAAGGTTCCTGCTGCTGACATCCCTGTTGGGCCCCTGATCAGGGCCCTTAACTGCTCCAGGGACTGTCTGGCCCTGCTTTCAAATGTATGCTGCTTTGGAAAAAAAAAAAAAAGCGTCTTATGACTTAATTGTAGTGGACCTTTATTTTCAGGTAAATGGAGTCAATAGATTTCTGTTAAGCATACATCCAGACATAAGTTCAGCCGGCTTAGCAGAATGTGTAGAGGAGCTCGTTCAAAAATTGTCTTGATCGAGGCATTATGGGTCTGTCCGTACTCTCGTAGTATCAATGATTTGTCGGTGATGTGTCATCTATTAGGTAATCATTTACGGAATAAAAAAGTTGTAATAAGACAGGTTTTTCCTCAGTATTTATGCCTAAACTTTCTAAAATGAGGTACGATTTCGCTAAAAGTCTAGTGGGAACACATATGGTCTCTCTCCTGTTTCACAAAGGGGCAAATAATTTGTGTGGTTGCAGCTGCACTGACCAGAATCACCAGCCGGTTATTTCTAACTACCACTTCCTGTGCTTTGAACACGCAGGTGTGTGGCTTGTTTGTCGGCGAACGGCCGGTCGCCACATTTAGTGGCGACTTCAGCAGCCCGCGCGGTCACATGGTCACATGGTCACTCATGTAGCGAGTCAGCCGAGACGGAAAATATGGCAGAACACAGAATGGGGCCACCTGCAGTAATAAACTGGGGTCACGTTGCACTGCGCGCTTCCGAGAGGGCCGTGAGGCGGAGCAGGACTGCAAAACGCAGCCGATTCTTTATAGAAAACCACGAGGTGGCCACTGAGGGTTCGACAGTTAACAAACAATCCCCAAACAATTAGTGGGCTTTTTCTCCAAATTACCAGAAATTGCTGTGGACTACGGGGCAAATGGGAGCAGCAGAATATCCAGCACAAATAAAGGGCATTTCCCCAAAGTGGCCTAATTAAGCCCAGCTATAAGCTCTACCTGGTCTGCTCACGCGATAACGATCCGGCATGTGGCCAACCGCCATCAAGGGAAACAAAGTGCGTGATCGCCATGTCGGTAAATTAGCATCGCGCTTTACGTGAGTAGCACAGAAGCCAGTCATTGGAGAGCTATAAAGGCTAAATGGATGGCTGGGAGCTGGCCCACCATATTTTTATGAACCTTCAGTGTGCAATGGGTAAGAGGTCACAGCCTGTCCATTTGTGCCGTATCCTGTTTCTAATCCATAGGATCGCGGCCAAGCACTCGCACATTCTCTTTTCCTGTCCGCTGCAATGCTAATAGCTTGAATTTTGGCAGCAAGTGATTGAGGCCCAGACTCTGGCTTTCCTGGTTATGTAGGGTGGACGTTCATATGCTAACAGAAACTGGCCGTCTTCGAGAGGCCGACACGTCTACGCAGCCGCTCTGGAAATGGAAAGTTGTGGCCTGGACTATAGCATTTTTTTTGCTCTGTGTGTCCTTGATAGAAGCAGAATTTGCCACGCTGACAATTGACTCATGTTCTCTGCAGAGTTAACAATGAAAAAAATTAATATCCTGGGAAATAAAAACACAGAATGTACTCCGTGCCTTCTTGCATGCTATGTACTATTGCCACCGGAACCAGACATTTGCATGAGGTCCCTGAGGTTTGGCGACCCCCTGTTGGCCAAAAACAGTCACTATGCTGGTAGGGGGGGAGTGACTTTTTGTGCAGTGCCTCAGAAAATACAAACTGTCCTCTGGTAGCAATGGAGAAATCCTCATTCAGATCACCAATGATGAGTTGGGCATATAGCTTTAAAAAGTGTGGGAACGTACCTCACATATACTGCATGCTAACTTTGTGTTTTCTCGACTGGGCTCCACCCACAAACTGGGTCACACACGACGTGCGGCGCATTCTGACGCCCAATCTGTCAGGCAGCACACGGGAGGCTGGGACGGGCACAGCTGGCATGGGTGCCAGTCACCCTTCTGTCCAGTTATATTCCTGTACGTGGCTTTGATGAGAGAAGCCCAAGGGTCCATCCAAAAGGGCAGACGTTTCATCGCTCAAATTAACTTCACTGAAGAATGAGAGTCATCACCGTAACTTTTTGTAGAAGTTGTACAGTACGTGTTTGAAGCTTGGCTGAAGTCATTTTATTACTGAAAGTAATATAAACTCAGATATTTGTCTTATTTCCTGTTTCCGTCTTCTAGTAAGCATGACTGTTTTCTCAGGCTTACACAATGCACAGTAATTCAGGAGCATGACGTCAGTGGAAGTGGGTTACAAATATAAAAATATCTTGATCAGAGATCTCTGGGCCAGCATGATTTGGATGTGGCGTAGGTTTTCATGTCCTGTGGATGGTTTTGCTCCAGGATTTTGGTGCTTGTCCAAGATGTGTGTGATCGCAGAGCCAGGCTGTGGTGGAGATCCCCCCTCCCTTCAAGGTCAGACAGCCCTTTGCCACCTGCGGACCCCACAGGTGTTGAGAAACAGCTATGAGCTCATCGTTGCTACGGGAGACACAAAGGCACGTGTGCAGTCTCGGTTTGTGCGATGGAAGGTTCTCGACCACCAACTTGTTGTGGCATCCTAAAAGTATGCTTCTTCAGCTGTTTCCTAGCTGAATGTTAGCATTAGCCTTTGAAACACTACTTGTAGCTAGAGGTCATTGAGTAAATGTAGGCTTATGTTACAAGAAACCCCGGGTAGGACACCTGCAGTTGGAGTTCCTCACTTGGTCTGGCTGGAGATCATGTTTCTCAGGAATCAAGCTGTTCATTATGTCTTTGAGTATAGCTGATATTTTTTGGCCTGGGTTGTTCACTGCAGGAAGTGACCTTCACTTGCTAAGAGTTCGGCAGTTGTTAGCAGAGAGAAGTTGTTGTTCTGTTTGATGTTTAGTCTGTGCGTGTTCCATGGAGTTCATGTCCAGGTGGGCAGATTGAAAGGTGAGGTTCCAAAAACATGACTGTTTCCCTGCAAAGACTTGGCACCATGGAGATGTTCCGGAGGCCGATCTATGTGCTTTATAGGCTGTCGACATCTTCTCCAGTCATTGCCAAGCTTTCACGTCATTCTCTGTCATCCCTCCATCAGCTACGAGCAAGGGAATGCTGATTCCGGGCCCTTCCTGGCCGAGCCGAAGTGTGAAGTGCAGAATGAGGCAGGCACAGCACCGCACAGGCCCACGAGACGGGCGCTCAGCACAAAGGAAATATTTACATTCCTCTGACATGACGAATTGCTCGTTCCTAATCAGAGGGTTCCCTGCGGTTGTTCTACAGTCGAGTGTCTGGAGGGTGACAAATACCAGAGCTGTCAGGCTCCCCTCCTGTACTCTTTAAACAAGGCGAATGTTAATATCATCTGCCTGGGCCGGTTCCCTCTCCTCTCAGTGTGTGTGCTGCTGCCTGCCCAAGATGGCAAAAGACGGTAGGGGAGCCAGCAAAGCAGCGGTGCCCTTTCCACTGGAAAGGATCTGAAATCTCAATAAATCAACTTGATGTCATTATATACAGAAATAATCTGTCGTCAGTACTGTGGTAAATCTGTCTGGATGTAATAAGTATGGGCACATCAAGTTCCAGACTCTTAATTCTGCTTAATTGCAGAACCACCTAGTGATCACTGAAATCTTACAAAGAAAACGACAGCCCTCTGTAGAGCAGGGAGGGGTGGCAGGCTAATCGTTTAAGCGGGGGGTGAAAGATGGGTTTATTACTGTGTGGTTCTAGCCGGACAGGAATTTCTTTCGGGTTTTGTTGACACGAAGCTGCTGACCTTTCCGTAGCCTCGGTAAAAAGGAGCCATCAGACTGCACCACTTCTGTTTCGTGCCTTCCCGAAAGGCAAGCTGTATCTCCAAGGACTGACGCTCAAGTCTTACGGCATAGTTTTCTCTCCCATACCTTTTTTTCTGGAGTCCAGCTGGGTCAGTGATTTGTCGTTTGGATACTTACATCAATAATTCAATATCTGAACTACACATCAAAAGGGAATTCAATTAGCAGGTACATTTTGTACTAATTTATCAACTAAAGGTACAGTTCAGAATCGAAACGGGGCTCTTTGAAGATTTTGGAAGTTTTTCTTTGCAATGAGACTTGCGAGAATGTTGTTAAAAAATCCCAATTGATTCAATTCACATCACTGAACATTTAACTATAATATGGGTAAACTGTAGAAGCATGAGGGTCCTTCAGTGAAATTACTGTGCCTCGGGGAGCCATGTTTGATCTCTGATGTGCCATGTCAGCAGATGGGGTCGAGCAGATTCAGAGAATACAAATTATCCAAATTCCTCTCATTCTCTAAACTCTCCACGAACCTCCACCATCGACTGTGCACCTAGAGGTCTACCAGTGGATCGAGTTCTCACCTCGAAGGGTGACACTGGATAAATTAGCAATTCTAGATGGGAAAAATCAAAAGAACCTGAAGATGTGCATGTTTTGGAAAGTATTTCAGAATTTTCAAAAAGTATAGTCGGAAATCCATGGTACTTTTACCTGTCACGAATAATGTCTCCCTCCTATGTCTATGTACGCACACAGATTAGTCAGTGACCTAAATAGCAATGATATCTCATGCAGAACTGTCTTCCAGCCCCTTCTTCTATGCCGAGATATGTTTAGATTTCACGAAATGTTCCTACTTTTTCTTCATTTACCTTTACCAGTTGTACTCACACATCGCTGTTTCGCGTAGTTCTTATGAGTCTGTGCTAACACAGCATCTGGGCATCTAGCCACCGTTACCTTTACCACGCAGCTCTATGTGGGCGCCTGTGAGAAGGGGTGGACTGACAAGCCTTTCATTCCTTGCTCATTCACTTAACTTCTGAAGGCCGAGAGTGCACTTGCATCCTGCCACGCTGTTCAGGAGCTGCATAAGGGCAGGTGGAATTGCTTGACAAAAGGGGGTGTGCGCAGCCCTTGTTCTCCGGCACGGGAGCGGCAGAAGACCCCACTGCCGGTCACATTCTTTTTCCGGGCCCTGCATCTGCCCACGTTTGGCTTGTCCTGCATCATCAAGATTTGCTTACCATGGGAATTTTTCCAACTACGACACTGATTAGGCTCGAGTGCTGATGAAATTGCTGGCATTGTAAAGCAAAAACCTACACAACCCTCCAACACCTACAATACCTTCTAATTTCAAACTGATGACTATTACTAACTTGAATTGACTGCAAGGTCTGACATTGCTATTATAAGAAGTCCACAAAGACCACTTAGTGTGCATCACCATGCAAAAACGTTATTAATTCTGAAGCTTTGCTCCATCTCGGTCATTACTTGGCATGTCCTTGGGCAGTCATCTTGTCATGTGTCTCACAGTTGGGTGCCAAGTTGACCAGAACAGGGTAAGATGACATGTGGGGCTCCCCCACGTCCCCCCCCACCCCCGAAACCGCCAGGCCTCTTCAGCACCCAACAACTGCTCACGACTGGACATGACTCTCGCTGCTCTACACCTGCAGTAGGATGCACTTCTGTTGAAGAGCAGTGTTCCTTCTCCAGAAATCACTGGATGTTGTTTCAAGGGGAATCCGCTAGTTACTACTACCTTCTTGTTTTTCATCTCTAAAAGACCTACAGCACTCTAACAGCATGCTACGTGAATGATCGTCCAATTGTTGAGCAATTTCGGGAGCAATTTTGAAAATGTAGCTATAGTGAAAGCTCGTTTCCTTGCTGATTGTCTGTCACAAAGGGAGTTGGAAGATATCCCATCCAGGGTGTACCCTGTCTCATACCTTCATGCTCCATGGAAAAGACAATTGGAAATGGGTATCGGATGAATGGATGGATGAAGAGACGGATGTTTAGTTGAATAGCTTGTTTTATTTGAACTGTAAAATGTTGTAAAATGTGGTCTTTAGTCCTCGCTGGCATCTTTAGGAAGTCAGGTTTATCCATGTTATCCATTTGAGAGGAAGTCGTCCACTGTTTCTGAACAGACTTCCACTAAACCACTTTTTTGTCTCATGCCTCAACTGGGACTGTAAAGTCACATGAGCATCTGAAGATCTCCGTCACAGTCAGAGGCTTTTGAATTGAACTGGAATTTCAGGTCCTGAGGTCTCTTTCGTGTGGGGGTGGGGATGATAAATAGGGGCTAGGGGCTCAGAATCCTACAGGTTTGCCTATGTGTCTGTACCATCTGAATATATGAGAATGTTAGAAAAAGAGCCCAGGATGCACTTTGCGTGCTACTCTGAGAGGTCTGTCTACGGGGTGGAGGAGCTCGGGGTATGGTTTCTGTTTTCGAGCAGGAGGGGTGCCTTTTACTGCGGACGACCCTCTTGCTTCAGCTGTGTCAGTCTTAGGTCTAAAAGCTGGTCTTTTTACCCCAGTAAATGTAAGGGGGGTCGGGGGGGGGGGGTGTGTGATTCTGCGTTCCTCCCGGCAGAGACCCTCTCTGCAGCTGTCACAGGGATAAACCCGGCAATAAAAAAATTTATATTCACCCGTAAAAGAGATGTGAAAGTGGGAGAAGATAATTCACACGATGGCCGTCTCCATGGTGCAAAGTCACCGCTTCACGTGATCGGAAAAGGGGCGGGGAGCTTGAGTGCCATCGTTCATCTCCCAGCACCCAAAACCAGTGTTCCCACTGTCACAACCCAGCCGGTCCATTGAGGTTATGAGTCATCAGCCGCACTGAATCGCTTTATGAAAGATAGCCTACTAACTGGCCATCAGCATCATAACCTTGTTAGTGGTGCGGCGCCGAAAGTGCCCCCCCCCCAGAGGGGTGGGGGCTGAGTGACATCCTTTGGGTGCTCAGGAGCTGTTTTCTTCTGCCCACTCCCAGAGATGAAGAGGCTTTGCAGCCCAGACAGGCTGGCAGAGGGAGTTGTGGAGACGACCGCGAGGTGTCGACTGACCCCATGGTGCATAATTGGTTGCCATTGGATACTGCCTTGCTGGGGCCGGCGGACATCGATGCTTGTTTATTCCCTGCCCTGGTGTCACGCTCGTGGTGGCCGGCGGGGGGGGGGGGGGGGGGGGGGGGGGGGGGGGGCGGGGGGGGGGGGGGGGGGGGGGGGGGGGGGGGGGGGGGGG
>JAODKN010000044.1:8416240-8441582 GCA_026774425.1 Petrocephalus zakoni
ATCACTTGTTAGGGTGTGTTTGGTTTGTATATGTGTGCGCACAATTTTGTCCTGGTGTTCCTCTTTTTCTCTGATCTAGGCTGACTGGGGTAGGCCACAGACTCCCCATGACCCTGTACTGTGTAGACAGCTGCTTGGATCCACTTACACAATATTCCATAGCAGTGTTTTTGGCTGGTGTTTGGATCAATAGATTGGGGTGCTGTGCTGGTGGTTGGCAGTTTGCTGGTTCGAATCCCAGGGTCAGTGCGTGAATTCCCAGTCGGGCCTTTGAGCATTACGGCCCTTAACCCCAAATTGCTCCGGGGACTGGTTACCCCACTACCTCAAATGTGCATTGCCTGGAAGAAAAGCATCTACTAAACCTAAATGTAAATGTTTTAAAATAATTAAATATTCAAATCAGGATATGAATGTGCTTCTTGCACACTGACTTACACATTTTCCAGTAGTGCAGTTGTTGTATAACGCATCATATTTCTTTGTTGTTCTTCACTGACAACTAAAAACCGATTTCAAGATAGCAAGATACCTTGCTGAACTCCATTAACTTTCCCTGAAAACCTATTTGAAGCCAATTTTTCAAGCCTTTCATATGAACAGCATTAACTGTATATTAGAAGACCATAATATCCTTTTTAGATTCATATGTGTTCTTCATGAAATATAATACCAAAAAATGACAGTCACAAAAGTTTCCAAAGCCATTTTCCCACAATACTGTTCAAACAGCAGAACACTTATTCTTAAAAATACACATCAAGCTGCTTAAATTATAAACAACGGGGATACCTGCTGACCAGGAAAAACGGATAGGAGATGGATGGATGGGACAACAGGAACGATTGATTGCTTGATAAATATCATTTCTGCATATAGATTTCTGCTGCTTGACCTTACCTTCTACTTCAAAAATGCTGGAATAAAAGTCATCGTCTGCAAGAGCAACTTAAAGGGAATCACAGTGCCAATCTGAAAATGGCTTGTACACATGAAACACTCTGATAAAAAAAAAAAAATCGTCAGAACTAGACAAAGATAATATCAGACATCTCTCCTGAACAAAGCGGGCCCAGAAGTCTAAGTCTAAGCATTTAATTTCATAACTGGGTGGATTCCTCCTCCCTCACGTATTGGATGGGCTTCTCACAGTGACCAATTCATGCATTTATCGTGCTTTTGTGCTCTCTATAGACTTGGCTTCTTCTCTGGTGCTTCTGGGAGATGCAGTCACAAGCTGACACAACCGGGCCGGTTCTTGACAGCCAGGGGTAATTACTGCTGACACCACACTTCTTCTGCAGGAACGAGTAGATGCATAATGTGCTCCCATATTATGGGCTGGCTTTTTCATGCTGCGGTTTGGCCTTCCTTAAGGGAAATGTCATGCTGTTTCCCCTCTGTCTTGTGACTCCGAGCCTCGCGTCTGAAGAGTAAATTTTGCCATGGAAGTCTACTCTCCTAAACACAGAAATATAATTGATGTTTCCACTGTGTGATTGGTGGAGGAAATGGATGACTAGGGAAAGGCAGCACTGTGGGAAAGGGATCAAATTGCAGGAAGTAGATGTAAGGTTTATCGGGAAAGTGTACAGTGCTTCTGCATTCATCCAAAGCTGCTGAGGTGTAAGACCAGCTGAGATGGCAGAGGAAGCGCACCACTGTGTCCCGATGTGGACCCGAAATGGTAAACAGATGCCACTAGGCCAGGGCAGAAGCCAACAGGCTTCCAGCGGAATGGACAGATGTGCCTTATTGAAAGGGATTATGGGTTTTTATTTTAAGTTTTTAAGCGCATTAACGAGTTAAGTTGTTTAAAGGACATGTTTATGACCCAAAAAACACTTTGAAGGTCAAAGAGGCAGGAGAGAGTAACGTGGCATGGCGGTTTTTACAGCTGTGTAACCATGGCAATAACCATACTTTTACACCACACATATTTATGCCAAAAATTTTAAAATCACTGCCCTGTAGTGACAACACCTCAATACCATGTAACAACACGTCTTCACCCACAGCAACAAATCAATCCAGCAACACAGATGCTAGAACTTCAAAAATAAAAAAAGATTTTGTTTCAACCAACCAGCTGAGTATAAAGAGTTGCAGTCACTGAGTAATCAGCTGGTTGGTTGGTATCTTGTGGATTTTTACTTTCTGGACCTGAACTATCCACCTCTGAATATAACATAGAATCGATCAAAGCCTATGCAGTGCTGGGCTGCAGTAATCATGGAACCCTGGAAAGACAGGGTTCCAGGCAGAGTATCTTGGATAGGATGAAAATATGTAACATATGAATGTGGTCAGTCATTATTCCATTGCCCACAATGCAATGCAGCATGGTTATATTTCAAAAAGGACACGGAGATGTTAAATGTTCCCCTTAAAATAGACTTCTGTGTATTTAAGTACATTATGCTTTCGAAAACGTAAGGAGAAATTTCATCAATGTATGCTCCCCTGTCAATGTGATGGTGGAAGATTCCTCAATCTAATAAAATGTATAACCACCTTTAGACACAAGCCTAAGTTGTGTAACACCCGGGGTGCAACCGAGACCCCGAAATATTATTAAGCAATCTACCCAGCTATTCATTTTCAGAAGGATAGCACGTCCATCACAGAACACTAACACACACTCTCAGTGATGACAGGCAAACTAAGGCAAACTAAGCTGGGACTGACTTTTGCCTCCAGAATCGCTTAAAGGATGGACCAGTTGTACGTCTAAGCTGATATTTTTGCACTTGTGGCTCGCTGTTACATGTAGCTTTAACGAGTCTGGCAATTCTCCACTGACTGCTCTCATTAGCAAGGAATTTTTGCAACTAGAACTGCCACTAACTAGATGTTTTGTTGTTTGTTGTTGTTGTTTATTGCACCATTCTCTGCAAGCACACTGTAGCGTGTCAAACTCCCAGAGAGGTGGCTAGTTCTGAGATGCTGAAACCACCACCTCAGGTATCAGCGATCACGACCACACTCAAAATTGCTTAGATCATGTATCTTAGAAATTCTAATACTTAGCCGAATAGGAACTGAACCTCTGGACCCAGTATGCTGCGTGCATTCAGAGACATCACTGTTTGTAGGGGGCATGCTGTTTGCATTAACAAGCAGCTGTGCCTAATAAATTGGCCCCTACTTTCACACACTAAGGGCAATTTAGAGTCACTGATTCCCCCAAAAAAGGGAAGCTTTATACTGTAGAAGATTGAGCGCCCATTAAAAACACAGAAACGGCAGGCAATGAGCATACAGACTTTGCATACTGAATCTGCGGCTGGTTCAGTCCTACAGCCCAGGAACTCTGAGACAACAATGCTACCTGCTGAACTATATTCAAGGCTAGCAATTAGGCTAATGAATCAACAGAAATAACCAGCCATTACAAACTTGCGCTGTGAAATATGGTACCACTTACACATGTAGCAGCAGGCACAGTAGGGGTAGTATTCTCCTCTGAGGGGGAAACACCATTAAATGTGTTGTGCAGCGAGCAGCCGTGACTTAAGGTCAATGCCTGCCATTATTCAAATTCTCCACAAGCTATCAAGATGGAATCGCAACGGGAGCTATTCCCCATCATCTACACGTGGGCTGACACCCTCTCTCCCCTAGGGGGTGCCCAAGGGGAGAGACGCACGCCTCCACCAGCCCTCTGCGGGCGAACACCGACTCCCGCAGAAGACAGAATAACGGAACTGTGAGGGAAAGCTGGTGAGATCTAGATGTTGCGTGCAGGCTCTCTGCCTTTCTCCAAGCACGTCCGGCTCTCAGGGCTGGATGCGAGTGTGGATGCAACATGATGCTGGGACGTCTTTATAGCTGGGTGTGGAGATCAGGCAGCGTCTACCGACCAAAGTGAAACTTCTTTGATTCAGTGTCCGGTGTCTTTAAGAACCATAAAGTAATTACACATCATGTCACTGATTCCCTGTAGAGGACGCTGACCTGCCCAGCACTCTGTAACCGAGTAAGGCCTTCTGGTTAATGCATCGATTTCCTGCTCGAAGTAAATGAACTGTTAATACCATATATAAAGGATCGGCCCAATGGCAGGATGGTGGGAAATGTAATGAATAGTACTATTTGAATATCACCACTGGAAATGAGCACCTGTAAATGCGACCGAGTGTCGAATAACAGAGCGGGGCCCGATATCGCGCGAAAGCCGCGGCTAGCATGAGCAGGTGAAAGTGACAAAGTCGTGGGCGTCTTGCCGGGTCCGGGCACCCAAGCATGTGATTAGCTGGTCAAGGCTAGAAGCACGACTTCTTCACGCTAAGCCCACGAACGGCCTACTGATCATCGCAGGCGAGACCCCTGGTGGAGCACAATCGTGTTTTAATTAGTGCAAGATGGCAGTGGCATGCATAACAGGGGCTTCAGAAGTTCAGCCGGAAGACTAGAGGATTGGTTAATATTTTGTCAACAATGCTTTTGGGGCTGGGGACGGAGGTGACAGTGATAACAAGTAGATACATATTTTCAGAACCTGCATTGTTCTGTTCTTGCGGGGCTTAGCTAATGGTCTTCAGGAGTAGACAACACTTTCATGTAGGATGGACGTTTTTCGAATAGCAAGCCCCTCAAAGCACCCCATTTGCTTACATGACCCACCCGGCGCCTACAGACATGCAGTCAGCTCTAAAAAAAAAAACGTTTAGCAGTTCAAGCTGTCAGTGTCTTTTCCGGTGCAAAGCAAACCATGATCTTAACGTCTTATTGCCGGGTTTTGCTTTTGTCTGTCTGAAACCCGTGATTGCAGTGGACCATTCTTAGGTGTATAAATTATAGATGCTTTATGACATATAACGTGGAGTGGTATGGAAGCGCAGTGATACTGTTGCCTCACCCCTCCACAGTTGCACGTCTTTTTTTTTTCTTACTTTTGTTTTGCCTGTGTTTCGATGGATTTCTTCTAGGTAGTTTTCTCCTACGGTCAAAAACGTGCGGCTAGGTGAAACTGGTCTCTCAAAATTGACCACAGTGTCTGACTGTGAATCAGGGTGGCGTCTAATTGGGGGGGGATCCATTTCCGTTTGTGTTCCTTCGCTAGCACTGGCTCCAAGATTTTTGGGATCCTGCATGCTACAAATATTATATTTTCAATTATGCATGTATGGATTTTCTTCAAAGATTAGGGGCATATGGCTCTTTCAAAATGTATTTTGTGCAGTGCAGAGGCACATAAACATGGGGAGGGGTCCTTGGGCTATTTGAGATGTCAGAAGCTCTTCTTTTATTTTCTGCAATGGTGTAGCTATCGACCGGGGGTTGGGGGGGATATGGGACAGTAAAAGTTGTTGACTGGAGGTGGGGAGGGATGGTGACGATAAAAAGGGGGGCCTACATTTTTACCTTTTTTTTACCTTTTTAACAGAGGCCCCTGGGTTTCAGCTTGTGTAAACCCGTGCATAACCCCCCCCCCCCGGTGCTCTCTGGCATGATGGATAGATGTACATGTTTACCCCCTTTTGATGCATTCCAGAACCTGGCCTGGTTGGCCTCTCAGTTCATTTCCTTGAGAATAAAAGAACAATAACAGTGGATAGAGGTATTTAAAACATAATTGTACAGTCTGGAGGGGGCTGCTGTGCCATTTTAAAATGCAGCTAGGGGAAAAATGTTTGCTATTACCTCATGTAGATACCAACCAGGAAAGACATTGGGTTTTAGCATCAGGCTTGAATTAGCAATTAATCAACCAGCACCAGCTTTGTTTCATAGCAACGGTCCTCATTAAGTGCTTCCTCGTCAGGTTCTAAATTCAGCCGCGTGCCCTTGGGGCGGGCAGACGGTGCTGAGATGTCTAACGCTGGCAGGACGGAGAAATTAGAAAATGGAGAGATGGAAAGATTGGGAAATAGATACAGCCGAGTCACAAATGGGAAAAAGCCACGCGGAAACAGGGCATCGGAATGAATCTGCATGCTGCACGGAAGCCGTGGGTAGGGGAGGGGCTCGCCGCGGTGTTCCCCAAAGGCCCGCGCGCGGTCCTGAAGGTTGTGTTCACATTGCCGATGGTATTTCCACTGAGGTTCTCATGTGACGGGAAGAATTTTCCATGAATATACCTTGATGCTGCATATTAGCAAGTGTCACGCAAGTGAGTAGGACCAGTGAAAAAATACTACTATTAGCATTTTCCCCTATCATTTGTGGTATATTAATATTTTGTATTTTTTAAAGGTGTCTTTACAATATAACTGCATTGGACAAGCATATTCTGTTTTCCCCGCTCTTACACATACAAGCGAACGGGGTGTCAGTGTCCGCATATGTGGCTGCCACCGCGGTGTCTGCATCCTGACGTGACCATCATCGTGTAAGTGCTGTGTATTAGTACCATTCATTTTCTGTCCCCCCGGAAGTAATTATGGCAGGAATTTATTCTTGAAGTAAAACAACAGGTTTGCCCCCCCCCCAAAAATAAGCTTAGGTATTGATAAGTTACATAGCCAATTAGCAAAAGTATGAGTTTGCTTATAAGTAAAATTAAGAGTTTGCCCCCCCGATCTGAGAAATCTTTGGAGGGGTGCCCCTATGAGACAGATTTACGGTGTGTGATATGTGAGTGGATGGTTGTCTGTTTTCAGTGTCTTATGACTAAAAGTTCTCCATATGCCACAGTACCTCAGGGGCATACAAACTGGCCAGGCTCGTGTCCAAAGCTCTTAAGATTAGCCTACGGGCTAATTAGCTACTAATGTCGTCTGCGGTGTGTGTCATCTTCATTGAGGGCTTGGCCGAAACAGCTCCTTCTTTGCCCCTTATATGTGGGTAAAGAAGGGCCGTCTGGGTCTTTGGAGCCCTCACTCTTGCTAGCAGCATTATCCCTTCCAGCATGTGGCAGAAAACAAATATGTTTCATGAGTCTATTGTTCAATCCACGGCCGCTGAGTCAAGGCACATTCATCTGGAAAGAAACCCTCTTAACCTAATGAAGCAACTGTCCCACTCTGCTGCCGACTACATCTCCTCGGCAGTGCGACCGACATGGCCGATTTGGCATCTGTAGCTCCTTCTCACTTTCCTTTTGGCTACCGGCTGTTCCGACGTCTAAACCGGGCTCGTTTTCCTCCGTAAACAGCTGGAGAGGATCTGGGTGCCCAGTTCACAAACAAACATTAGACAGCACAACGGCGATTTAGGGTTAGACGCTGTATAGAGTATCGCACAGAATCACTGCCACACCACTGACTGGGTTCCTTTGAATGTGCTTGGTTTAGGATCACGGTTTTATAGCCAAGTAGGACTGCATTGTTGTGAACTACCTGACACTGGCAAAACAGACTTGCCCTATACTGATGGTGCTAACAAGCCAAACAGCCATTTGCTAGGTGAAATGGAAGTGATTGGTAGAACCCCACTGTGGGACATTTGGTTTCAGCCAATCACATTAGTACCCTTGCTTTCCATGAGCAGTATTAGACTCAATATTACTCAATAGCAATAATTAAGGTGAAGGCCCTATGAGGATGGCAATCCTGGGGGTAAATAGGGTCAATGTCTTGTCCATAAACTCAGAGGCACCCAACCACCTTTGATTTTGCTCATTTAAAGCCAAATAACACTGTCTCAGCTACCTTTTTCAGGGGGGATAACAGATAACCAGGTCAAGCTTTACCTTCAGCCTGGCATAACCACCTTAGACTTTGAGGCAGCTCTGTTTCTGATTATGTTATCATTTTGTTCTTATGTTTGGCAGAAATAAAAATGTAAAAGTAAAGTAGCTTTGGGCTAAATACATACTTTGCAGCCATTTTGGCATAACATTTTATTTATATATAATGTTATGCTTAAATTTAAATTTGCATTTTAGTCCATGCACTTGTTTGTATATATTAAGTGAAATTATGTTAAAATGGCTTTAAACTCACGATGGAGAATAGGTCACTCTATCGCCCCCTACTGACTCCTGTCCCAGGCGACATCCTCTACCCCATCTCTGTCCGCGTGCTTACCCTCTTGTGAACTTATTTAAGGTTATAGACCTAAAGGACAGTCTCAATTCAATTAACCTTGACCACATCTCCACTTTTTTATGTCGTTTTATGTTCAAAAGCTTTTTTTTACATCAAGATGTATACAGGTAAATTTATAAAAACAAATATATGTTTTTGTCCTGTAATTGGATCATGTTAAGTCTTTCCTGCCTTGTTCCATCTCACGGATGACTTAATTAATTTTGCAACAGAAGCTCAACGCATTTTAGAGTGATTGGTCCAAATTATATTTGTGACGCGTCTGATCTATTTCGCGTTTACAGCGTTGAGTGTCCATTTAAAAAAAAAAGAAGAAAATACATGTGCGTGCGGATGCTGCCGGACCCCGCTATTGGAGGGAGACGCGGCGAGAGGCCCGGCTGCATCACGTCAAGGGATGCGAGGGAGGGGTCAGCACGAAGTGTGTGTGTGCGTGCGTGTGTGAAAAAGAGGGGGGGGGGCAAGGACAGAAAGGTGGGGGCTATCGATGACATCACCCTCCAGCTTCCAGTACAGCCAGCTGTGGTTTCTAGAAGCGGAACTGAGAAGCGGTCCTGTGGTATCACACACACAGCCACCTCCAATATTGTGGGGGGGATTTTAAACCGTATTCTCTGCGAGGCGAACCCGGCAGCCTGGATCTTTGGCAGAACCGATATATGCGGGATTATTATATGTGATAAATGATTTTTTTTCATAGGACGACGTGAGTAGCGATGTGTATATGCACATATGCATAATTAAAAAGGAACATCCTTAACGGCAAAGGTAAGGAAGAGCCTTGTAGGGGGCGAATCAGATGCGCGAGGGGTTATTGTGTCCGATGGGCTTTCTCGCCGGGGAACCGCACCCGCTGCAACTCGGTGCCACGCTTCTCGGGATGTGGGGCGCATCCCTCCGGTTTATGGGTGAGTGGTAAAGCTAGCCCGGATGCTTAAGCACGGGAGACGGCAGCGAGAGAGCGGCGAACGTTAACAAAGCGAGGGGAGGGCATCGGCTCGCAGCCGGCGCGATCTGTGCGCAGAAGTCGCTTTGCGACCGGGCGCATCCGACGGGCTGCGGTTGGAATTGATGGCACTGAGTTAATGTTGCTACCGCTGGGTAAAGCTGGGGATTGAGTCCTCTGCAGATCGGACTGATGCCTCCGGTTAACCGCTGTTTGCATTTCACTATCTCATTGTTGGATGGGAAATGCACGGAGCGCTGCGATGGACGCGCCTGCCGGGCGCTGGCGCTGGTATCAGTGCGGGAGATGCTTCAGCTCTCGCTGTTAGTTCTGCCTTCATACTCAGAAACCTGTCTCGTATAGCACGGGGGTAAATGATACTGCTTTCCGCTTTCCAGCCCCTAATACAGCTGATTTAACTGATTGCAGAGTTACATTTGTTAAAGACCATTGATTGGATAAAAAGGTTGGTAATATATACGGCTGTTCCTCTGTCATTCTGCCAGGTGGCTCTAAGATAAGATCATTTGAAAAGTGATTTAAGCGTGATTTTCTGGCTGAAGGTAGCACTCCTCCTGTTGTCAGTGGGGCTTTGGCTGTCATTGTTGGCCGGTCTTTCCGATGATTTACTAGCCTTAACTTTTGAAATGTAGTGCGGAATGATTCCGGCTTTAGTCCTAAATGCGCTTTTGATTTTGATCACTTTTAGCTAAACACTTAGAAAACCGATTCCCCTCTCCTGCTCAATCGAACTGATGTTAAATTATCTAATTGCATTTTTGAGACATTAAAATCACTTTTTGGTAAAAACCAGACGCGTCGTGAAGTCTTTATTCTATCTAATGCAGGTGACGGTCAGATGCCATTGTCAAATCTCAAGCAAGCTTTTTTTTTGCTAGGGTATTGTATTTCTCGTTTTGCTTTCGACGATCCTGCTGTCATTTAACATACAGGTGATTTCATGATCCTGCTGATTGTCTGTAATTTTAACAGAAAGGAAGGTGCCGCTGAATACTTCGGCTGGCAGGCTCCCCTATGCCTGCGATCGCCAAGCCGGCGCCAAACTGTAACAGCTGCACTTTTTCATTTTATCCTGGTCAATGTCATCTTCTAGATTTAATCTGACCGGACGTAATTTCGCTATTTATTACGATATAATAATCAGGGTGAATTGCGTGATCTTTCAAACGTGGTTTGGTCAGCACCCATCCTGGGACAGCTCTTACATCAAGGCAGAGGGAACGTATTACATAGTGGTATTTTACCAAATTCTTTACTAATAAACTGTCATAGCGTGGTATACCTTGCGGGAAAAGACCCGAATCTGGCCAGAACATCGCCAGCATCGCGCTTGGCCACATCGCCGTCGCGCTCTTAAATGAATCTCACAATGCGCATTATCTCAGCAACCGACCCAAGAAAGCCATACTGGTAATGCCTGAAATAAAACAATGCAATATTATGAGAGTAAAGAGGTAAATTATGCAGAGGATTACTTCTAGATACTCAAGTACCTGTTTTAAGGAGATTAAAATATAGAGTCACGTTTAGGCTACCTGCTTTCTACAGATTTGTTGCTTCATCCGGGATAATTTAACCAAGTTAACATTTTATTTCACCGACAGCAAAGCAAGGTTAATGTTAATGTAATATTTCACCATTACTTAATATAATAATTTCACAGACTGCGTCATCATGCGATGAAAGATCGTGGGTAGATATAGGAACTGCAGGTAGCGGGTTGCGTTTGACTTTGGCTTGGTTACAGGTGTGGCAGCCTGTACCTCAGTCCATATGGTGTGTGCAAGCCGTGGCTATTAAATCACATGCATTTTCTATATTTATATAGAAAACAGGCCTATATGGTGTTCCTGGGCGTATGGCAGGCACGCGCGGAAATGCACGCTGTGTTCACACACAATGGGCGGTTGGTTCTGCGCTTCCACAATGTATGGATGGCATCAAAAAGGTGTTTTTCTCGTATTTTACCTGGAGGTAAAAGCTTAGGGATGGAGGGGGGCGGTCGTGAGTAACGCGCAAGCCAAAGTGCGGATCTTGGACTGTTACGTAAAATTCTGTCACTATCTGGCAGAAGCGGGGGACTGACACTGGGGGTTATCTTTAGAAGCGGGGGCACAATTTACATCAGGAGTTTATCTGACAACAACAATACAAATGCATTGTATATCACTACAAAGGCCACATAAATAAATAGATTGGACATTTCTTTTTATTTATTTAATTATTTAGTGGATTTTTTATTTGTTTATTTATTTATGTGCCCACTTACCCAAGCTGAGCAAATCATTAGGCGGAGCCTAAATAGGATACGGACAATTTATAAAATTGTATTTACTGCAATGATAAATTCCCCCTCAGTTATCAGAGGAGACTGTTACGCCGGCTCCGGTCGTTCTTGGTGTCAGATTTGCGATCGATTGGGAAACCGAGCACCGAATCGCGCGTTTCATTCAGGGACACGGACGCCTGACGGCTGTCGGACGCGTTAATAAACGCCTCGGCCTGTTAACGCCACACGCCGAGTCATTTGGGGAGATTCCCTTCATATCGCCCCTATGTGCTGCAGAGACTGAACTGTCACAGCAGCGTCTCTCCGTATTAAAGTTATTCATCCGGAAACCTAGCGTTGCTCTTCAGTATAAAATCATCGCAGCTTTGCTGATGGTGGCACTGACGGGTAGCTCCCATCTCATTTTTTTGTCACAGCTGGCTATTCAATCCAACCGCAAAGGGTCTGACCTTTTGGTATCAGGTGCGAGGAAGCATTTCATTTTGTCAAAACCGATGCACCATTTTCCGCCACAAGCTGAAATAATTGAAACGCAATATGCTGCATAAGTGATTAAAAGATTGCACCTCTCGAAATTTGTTGCTGAAAGTTAATCCCACACCACTTTTGTGGTTGGATTCAATAACGTCCTCAGATCTATCACTCTGACGACAGGATTTGCATGCCGCCCCCGGTGACTTGGTAGAGGTCACCCCACCGCTGCCTTCTGCCCCTGGAGGGGTATCCGCTGGCTCTCAACTGGGGGCATTTTCTGTTGGGCCTGGGCACTGCCTAGTATCCCACCATTTCCCAGGGCGCGCCTATAGGCAGTGAGTCACCGGCAGGAGTCTAAGCTACTCTGCTGTATATTTTAATAGCCTCAGCACTGTTACAACGGATCTTTAAAAAAAAATAAAGAAAATGAAGAATGTTTAGCTCTAAACCAAATCAATGTTAATAGAACAAAACTGTGCTAGTGTGGATTTGGCTCTCGCAGCGGGACGGCCTAATTACTACGTACCAATTTATCACCTGTCACTTTCTGATTACAGTGATTCCCATCCTTTTTATTTGTTCTGTAAATTTCAGTTTCATTTTATGTTTACCGGGCGTATTTGACAGTCTTGCCTATGTAAACATGCTTCACTTGTGTGACACATGTTGGACAAACACGTCTGCTAAATGAACACATGTGAATGTCTACAGGTGAGAACATTTATGTAGTCATTTTGTTTTTAGATATATTGCCACGCAGCATGTAATTTGCGCTGTGATGTTAAATTACACCCTATCACACGAAGAGTTCTAGTACATATTGGTCTCCTGATGTTCACACAGAGCAGAGGGAAGTATGTGTATGTTCATAGGAGGTTTGTTAAATAGAGATGTTGGTATGAGCCAGTTTAGTTCACAAAGTTTTTAAGTAAAGTGAGGAGAAATTCAACACACTAAATGTGTTCTATTACCCGTCAACCCAGTCCACTGCCCCCCCCCCCATACAGTCTGCATTTGTGGTCCTTCCCAGCTGGCATCACACTTGAACTGAACAAGCAAGCAATCATGGTGTAGAATAGCTGTACATTTGTGTTGGGAGCTGGGAGGAAGCAAAAATGTGGACTGTCTGGAGGTCCCCGAGGACTGGGTTGAGAAATACTGCTATACATCTTTAGAATCTTTATGGTGCAATGTGCATGTTTTTGTGTGTATTTATTTATACATTATTTATGTTCTTATGTGAGTTACATCTCTAGTTTCAACCTTGAATTGCTCCACTGGAGAGACTCAGTAGAGTGATGGACCTTAGGTCCCAGTGCCAAGAGGTTTCACAGTTTAATGGGTTTGACGTGTTCCCCAGTTACGCGGGGGATGTACAGAGATGGATGGTTATATTGACTGGCAGGTTTGGTTAAGGCTTCCTTGCATCCAGGCAGGGGAGTCAAGTACATTGTCTTATTTAGGAATTAGATTTCCCAAGGGTTTTTCTTTGGGGGAGAACATGGAGCTGGACAGTAGATGGCAAAGCCAATATTTTTCACTAAAAATCTCATAAGCTTTCAGTTGAAGCCAACACGGGCAGGGAAGATGTAATGGAAAGTAGGGGTGAAAGGTCTTGCTTGGCGCAGCTCTGCTGCACAATCGATAAGGAGAAGGGCCAGCTCCAGTTGGTAGTACAGCCAAAACACATAGCTCCTTAATACTGAAGTTCAGCTCTGCCAAACATTAAGACAGACATGTTTCCTAGTCGAGTTCTCTGAAGGAGCAGTGTTGTGCAGACTGACTCCTGCTTGGGCCGGACAACCCAAGTTTTTAAACTTTTAAAGGAATCTATTACATCTTGTTCATTCGTAACTATAAAATTTAACAAATGTCCCCCTACTCTCGTTCGCAATTTTCTGCTAATGATGCTGTTTGTAGCTGGGTTTTGTTTATGGTCAAAATGAAAGCCTGTCTGTTTCCGTTTCGGGAATTAGATTGCTCTGAGTGTCGCCATCATCCGCTTGATGAGATTGCTGATGAATGGGCTTAACGGCTGAGACAGGTACTTAGCTAATTGGGAATTTGCTAACTGGGGGAAGCCATCTCAAGAACAGTAATCAGAAGTTTCAAGGCAAAAATTACAACTGCTGAGCCGTCTGTCAAGGCTGACATGGATGTATGAAAGACGGATTCAAATGGTACAGCACCATAGATAATGAGTTTATGGATAAATGGATAGTACATACAGCATGTATGCATAAATGGGAAATATATAGAAAGCATATTGTACAGATGTATAGGTGATGGATAGATCTACATGTTGTCTAGATATGTAGGTGATTGTTTTCCGATATATAAAGAAGACGTGTTGGACATCCGTGTATGGAAATATTCAGTCCAGGTCAAGGATAATGTGTTACAGTTGACATATCCATTCATGTGTTCGGGTGTATTAATACTTAAATGCATTCCTATATATGGCTATATATGCTGGGCATTGCTTGTGTGTTTAGGGAAGAGTAATGAATAATATTGGGATGCATGAATGGTGGTCATATGATACATGAATTTGTAGATGGACGCTAAGTGGAAGCTTGTATAATAACTGGTAGATAGATGATGGATAACGGATGTAAAAGGTTATGGGCAGAAATGGTTGTGGGGGAGTGGAGGGCAGCTTTAGGTAATGAAGAAGCAGGGGGTGCGAGCTGTATGCGGTCCCTCCACTGGGACTCGGTTTCGGGCTGATACTTCGCGGGGGCGTAACGACGAATTAACAGAAATGAGGTATGCATGGAGAGCACTGAACCCTCGAAGCGTGTGGTTTTGTCGCATTTTAAATGTTTGTTTTTTTCAGCGGAGGGCACCCGTCCAGTTTGCCTCATGTTAAGCTGCATGTCGGTGTTGCCGTTCATGAATGATAACGGACAGGAATGCGGCGCACAAATTAATTACCGCCGAACAATTTTCTTCCCACCTTGCTCTGGCTTGTAGGGTTTGTTGTGTGTGTACAGTGACATCGATTCCCGGATTGTCCCAATTATCTTGCTTCTGCTTGATTAACAAGCTAATGGCTTCACAGTAATAGGTGCTTATAGCAGACTTCCCTAACATCCCTATCAGGGGGGGGGTTAGGAGAATGAGGCTGGATGGAAAAGCTGCGCTTTTTGTTCGGAATAATGAGCGTTTATAATTATGGGGCAGCAGAAGGCTTTGTTAGACTGAATTATAGGACGAGCGAATCACTGAGTCAACCACATGCCACACATTTTGGCGGCGATGTGTGTTATGGTGCTTAGCTTTATAGGGGTGTTCTGGGAAAGAGGAGAGGAGTGCAGGCTAGCAGTTTATATGGGCGTATGGTGCAAGTGGATGAAAGTGCAGTGTAATGATGAGGGTGCAGGATCTGTGTGGGTGTAGTGCATCCGTGGATTAGGGTGCAGGGTACGTGTGAGCAAGGCTGGAGTGTAGGAAGTAGTAAGTGTGTGGTGGAATGATGGATCATGGTGTAGGTAGGGCTGGCCCATATATCGATAAAATATCGTATCGTGATTATGAACATTCATATTGTCATCAATTTGAATGTTGTGAGTATTGTGGTACACCACCTGTCATATTTGCCTGCTTTCTACGTATGAATACATACGTAGAAATACGTAGAAATCATAATACATATTGATGTTGTGAAAATCTCTGAAAATACCGCAATATCATTTTTAGGGCATTTCGCTTAGCCCTAAGTGTAGGGTACCGTTGAGTGAAGGTGTCATTTTAGAATGGATGAGGGTACAGGATAGAAGTGAATCAAGGATGTAGCAGAATGAGGGATTAGGGTGTAGGGTGGAACTGAATGTGAGTATTGTGTAAGAGTGAATGAGTATGCGTGACAGAAGTGAGAAAGGGTCCTGTAGAGTGATGGATCCAAAGCAAGGTAGACGCTAGGTCCCATACTGTAATAAAATGATGAATAAAGGTTGGGTTCTGAAGTACAGAGTGCAGGTTGGGCAGCGTTGTCTATGAAGCACTGAGAGGCAAAGGCAGGTATGTTTTTCCTTCTGGAGATTGATAAATAAAAGCTCTTTGTTTAGCTACGGATGAAAGGAATTCCAGAAGAGAGAGGAGAGGCATGATGAGCAGGGGCCCGGGGCCTTAAGTAGGTTTGTGAAAGTGGCGTAAACTGCATCGCCAGATCCGTCTGAGCTGCAAATGTATCTAATTCAGTATGGAATATAGAATGAATAATATAGCAAGACTTTGATGTATTGTTACGTTGGGTTTCATGCTAGGAACTGTGCACTCGTGGATTTATTTATGCTTTAGACGTGCTGGAGTGTTTGGTTCAGTGTTTGAGCTGCTTTGCCTGGATTCCACCTCCTTGCTTGTTCACCTGAGCGGTCATGGGGGCTTTAAAGGAGAGTCTCGTTAGAGGTTGTTTATGTGTGCCGTCACTTCTTTGGGTGAAGAGGACGTGACAAATGGCCGGTTGTTTATTACCAGCCCGCTAAGTGTTCGCAGGCCGGCTTCCAAAGCCAGACGCGGCCGGGTAGCGCACGTCCTTGAGGGCGCTGTGGCCGAACTCCGTGGAAGTCCTCGGGACCTGTTCACAACCACCGCGGATGCTCGTCTTTCAGTGGGTCGGTGCATTCGCTAGGCTGCTTGCAGGCAGGATCCGGTTTTTCTGTATGCCGATGGTTGCCACGATTTTCTTTTTTCTCCATTAGCGAGGACTGGATGAAAGATGGTGCAGCGCCACACCTTGGTGCTGGGCAGCAGGGCGGCTAGTGCTGCTATGGAAACAATGTTCTCGCCTGCTGGAATTATTAGCAACCTCTGTGCACTGGTTATTTCGACTTTGGCTACCTTTCAGTTGCCCTGGGATACCTTTTTTTCGTATTAGGTTCCTAAATGAATCCCCAAAACAGTTTGTAAGGGGTGACATAATGATTTTTTTTCGAAATGGTGACTAAGGAATATGATTTGGAAAATAAAGGATGTGTGCTGGCCCATTAATTCCACAGACAAAAAGGAATGATTGACTTTAAGTTGGCTTGGACTTTCCACCCATCCGCCTAATATGAACTCATGTTTGCGTTCCGGCTTTGCGGCTATTGGCAGACAGGGATGAAGGCTGCATAATCTGGACCATCTGTCATATGTGCAACTTCCTAATGCTTCTAAATATTCATGTCTGGCTTACCTTGAAGTCAGTCCTTTCGCAGTTCAGTATATTATATGACTATTTGATATCTAAGGGACCCAGACACAGCGGGACGCACGCACATGATAACAGGGGCCTTAGCCTACATGCAGACTCATAGCCCTATCTTCCTTTCTTGTGCTTGCATACACTTTTTTTCCAAATGGTAAATGATACCCAGTATCCTGGTTTTTTGGGGGCATTTCTGAAGAAGCTATAGTTTTTAATTTATTTTTTAAGCCCAAAGGAACAAAAAAAACAGACATACAATAATGGTTAAATGCTTCCAGGATAGGCTCCAGACCCCCTTGACCCTATGTGGGACAAGCAGGTATGGAAAATGGATGGATGGATGAATAGATAATGGACAAATGCTTAATTGCAGGCTGACCGGCATCATGCACCTGTCAGACCGTGTTAAACCTAACCACCTTAACCTCTACCAGTTTTGGGGAGGCATGATGGGTGAGATGCTTTGATAGTCTCATTTGCAGGCCCTGTAGCCTTGACTTCCTGCTCACTGCTTTTCAATCTGGCGTAATTTATAGTCGCATGTAAAAGCTCCCAGGCAACGGAGTCAAGATCCGCTGTGAGCGCAGTGAAATATAACTACATTGATCAAACGTGTTTGTTTGCCTTTAACCGTTTCGAGTTGTATGCCTCTCATTTTCCCATGAAAGCTCGACGGCTCACTGGAATTGGATTTCAGACACACAATAATGTAAGACAGCCAAAGAGTGTAACCCGGGCGGATGGCTCTGAGGGAGCAGATTCCCGGCAAGGTAACATGAAGGGCGAGCATCTGGTGGGTCCATGGGGGTTACTCGAGTGATCGGTGTGCTCCGTCCTAGACTTTATCTGGGTGTACCAGCGGTCCTTGATGTCACATGACGCATGCATGTTGGACCTCGAGCAAGAACAGTCACAGCCATTTACAGGCTTATTTACAAAGACAGCAGGCTGACACTTTACTTAAAGCGGTAATCTATAATGCACTATAGAAACCTTCATAATGCATTATAATGGCTGGTATAAGAATTATTAAAGCATTATAGCATCTTCTATTGAGTCATAACACATCATAGGTTTGATCATAATACGTCATAAGCTTCAATAAAACTCTCATCTATAATCCTAACCCCCCCCTTTGTAATGCATTATAACGGTCAGTATAAGAATTGAGGATGCTTTGTACAGCATTATGAAGGTATTTCTAGTGCTTTATAAATGACAGCTTCATACAGCATTCATAATGCATAATGAACATGGCTATAATGCGTCATGCCGTATCATAAATACTTAAAGTCATGTTTATAATGCTTTTTGAATGCATTGTAATGTGTTATGAATGTGTTTATGGATTCTCATAGACAAGGCATTCATAGAAAGTGTCACTGAAGTCATATTTTGGTGTAGCAGCTTTTTGTGCTTCATTGTTCTCCATTCTGTTGACCTTTGATGAGTTTCACAAATATTATCTTATTCACATTTGAATAAATGAGCTTCCATTCTTCAGGGTAGCCTCCTTGGGATGCATTCTCACTGAAAGTGCCTTGTCACACCTTCACCGCACAATATCCGGCAGAGAGAAATGTTCCTGCCCCCAAATGTTCACGTTTCGAGTCCCAGTCCAGTTGTCCCAACTGCTTATATCTTCCTTAGTGAATAAGGGAGCGCGAGCCTCTACGATACCCCCTCTCTTTGTGTCTTCCTGCAGTCTGGCCTTCAGGAAAAAAAGAACAGAAAGCGCATTAATGTTTAAATGACTGTGGTTTCTCCCTCAGACTTTGCTGTCCATTAGCGGGAAGCGCACACTCTCAGGGAGTCAGAAAGATAGAGACTGGGGTGGGAGACAAAGCAGATGATAATGGACATACCTCTGAGATACCACTGGTACATAAAGGAGCTGATTGTACCTGTGGAAGTTCTTTGACAGTCACCTCTGTGTCCTGGCACCGGTGTTAGGTTACCATGCCTCCCCAGCCCCATTTTACCCCATTTCAGTACAGCATCCTCTTCCCCAAGGTCAAAATTTCACAGCACCATTCCATGCTGTCCACTAACTGCCTGCACATCTCTGAGCCCCATGCTTATATCCAGTGTATGACATCATTACCCTTGTTTTGACAGGTCTAATTTCGTCGTTTTGTAACCATACATCAAATGGAAGGATGAACTGGATTCGCCAATAATGCCTACTGAGACTGAAGAACCATTCTGACGTACTGAGAGTGACCTTGTTCCGTTAAAGTGTGATCGATCGTAAATGTGTCTCCCGTAAGATCCCACTGGTGCTGCTTCTGCAACAGAGTGATGGAGGTGCTCTTACGGGCATTGGTGGCGAAGGGGGACCATACTGACAAGCCAATGTATCTGTCCTTGGTCCTTCTGATGTTCTGGGATTTGTTTCTATTTTAAGGCGGACTCTCTGAAATGAAGGATCGCTCAGTCTTGCCAGCACATTTAGTGCCATGCTCTTGCCATTTACTCAGTGAGTGCTTTGCAGAAGTTGTGGCTTTTTCCCATTTGCTTTAAAAGGACCCAAGGAACGGTGGCGTCTCGGATGGCTTTTGGATAAATAAATGAGAAATAAAGTCTTAACTGCAGAGTTCATTATATTTAATCGGTAATATTTACTTTAGCTGTCTTCTCAATTCCAATTTCTCGGGTTGGTATCCGTTGCAGGTTTTTTTTAAGAAGCAAACAGAATTCAGTAATGAACATAGAGATTGTTAAGAGTTGAAAACCAGAGTCCATCTGCTGGTTCCATCCGCACATTAACTGCACTTGTGTCAAAAACCTCTTGGGTTTGTCTGAGGCTTTGAAGTCAACCACTGTGTTTATTTTACTCCATTGGAACATCCCTCTCCCTCCTCGGGGTCTTCTTGGCTAATGCATTTCCAGTACGTGTATTACACCGTTTCTATACCTCCCTGATTTAAGGTTTTTCAGTGCTATAAGCCAACATTTCTCAAACCAGTCCTTGTGGACCCCCAGACAGTCCACATATTTCCTCCCTTCCAGTGGGGACAGTAGGCACTGCCTAACAGGGAGCTGGAAGGGAGCAAAAACATTGACTGTCTACGAGTCCTTGAAGACCGGATTGAGAAACTAGAGGTTCAAAGGATACTACCTTACGATTTCCCGCAATCTTTTGGAACAAAAGAAAAAAAAATACAAATACAAAAATCTAGGTGTATTCATTGTATACCTGAAGTATGACACCTGGTAGATTATGATTGAGCCATTCAACTGGATGTGTTTGAATGTAGATCACTGTGATAGTCAATGTGTTTTGTTTGAGTTAACCATCATTGTTTCCAGCTGTCTATAGGAGTCATCATGTAGTCTAAAATATGAGTTCAACATGCTCATTCGCTGCAAGAATTTGACTGCATGAACAGCAGCTCTAATTAGAGTAGCTTGTCTGCACGGGGATTAAATGGAAAGACAAGTGGACATAGGTACAGATTCCCATCACTGTGCTTTCAATGAAAAGAAGGTGTGTGCCTGAAGGGACTGTGGTAGTTCCCATTATCCATGTTCTGGTCTGATCAGAAAAGGGATAGGATGGTGAGCAGATAGAATAGTGATACCTTATTAATCCCCATGGAGAATTTCTCTGGTTGCTGACCCCATCTTACTGGGGGCTTAAGGGCCTTGCTCAAGGGCCCACGGTCATGTGACTATTCTGCCAAGGCTAGGGCTTGAACAGGAAACCTTCCATTTACAGGCACAGGAGCTTAACCTGCTGAGCCACACACCGCCCCAACTTGAGAATAGCTTGGCTGATCAGGAGCTTTTTTGCTGCCTGGGGCAGACAGGGAGCCTGAGAGTGAATGAAGTGGTACGGATTTGTTTTCCAGCTTGTGGCCCCGGTTTGATGTTCTTTCAGATAACTGCAGGTTATTCTGACTCCTCGTCGGTCTGGTAATTAATTATTCAAGGACGGTCTTATCTCTGTTATGCTTAGAAGGGAATCTTTCTCAGGGAAGATGCTCACCTGAGTCTCCGCGACCTGTATTTGCTCATCCGACTTTGCTTGTGGCGTCCCCAAAGCATTCTCCCCGAATACCTTTGATATCTCCCAGTCGATGGCGTTGACCGTCTTTTAATGAACCTTCCAGTCAGTGAACAGCGTTTGTTTTGAAAGCAGTGATGCAGTTTAGGGTTACCTGCAGTCACATGGACTGTGATTTTTTTTTATGTACTGCATTGCACAAAGCCGGGGTTGGAGGCGTGGGGTGTGGGGGGGTCGTTGGCTGCAGCAGGAGGATGAATCAAGCTCTTGCTTGCAGCCTCACATATTGAGGAGTGAGGTCATTCCCAGAAGGAACCCATAATGGAACCACATTGGACAATGCTTTAATTGACTGCAGTCTCTTTATGAAGAGGGTTTGGGGGTGTCATGGCAGATGGTCACCTATTATTAGTCTTTATTTCTTGTAAGCACATGTAAACATGACAGAACAAAGATGCATCAGTCATCCACCAAGGAATTCAGACATTCAAAGGCACCGCTTGTCACGTTTTGTATATAAATATTTATGAATGTATGTAAGTTACTTATGTAGCAGAAGTTGCTACTGAATTCCATTATACTTGTGAAGCACACTTGCACAATGACAAAAATCTTTGATCCTTGATGCAACCATGGCATTGGTTGCTAGGTATGGACTTACTGCGATTTACACGGAAAAGATCTTACTCTTTTATGGAACAGTGACTTGAGTCAAGTGGACATGAATCAAGCGAGTTTATTTAAAGCCCAGGAAATGTATGCTATAACGTAATTCGCTGCCTTATTAGCTCGCTGGGCTGACGATACCAGTGTATACGCGTCAATGTTTAATACTGAGCAAAATATTTTTGGCTGATTGATTTGCTCTTGATGGCGTCACGTCTGTAAAAGTCTCGATTGAGTCGGGGCACCAGCTGAGATGGTGTGGGCTTGTGGTACCTGTGACTACCCAGAGGGGGGGGGGATCCCTTAGAATATATCGACTGTCTGACAGCAAATCCCCCGTGTCCGTGACCGTTTGTCTGTGATTGCGCCGCCTTTCCTGTTCATTTGGTTCGTAAAGGAATCCTGGCAAGTCTTACATCACAGAAAGTCCTTAGCGAGCAGTGGCAGAAGCTCGTTGTTCCGGGTTAGGGCCACATGAATGAGCAGGCGAGTGTTTTACCCAAAGCGTAAAATGCGGAGTGGACTGACAACGGCAGCTTGCTTTACTGATCTTTACTATTTGGCCAGTTGTTCAAGCTCTGGTTTTACTGGTGGGGGGGAGGGTGCGGGTTTTTTTCCCTTCTCGGTTCTAGGCTATTTCAGTATGTTCCTGGATGCCACCATCGCAGGCCTTCCTTACTCATAGTGTCTGGTCAATATTACACAGGATGTAACCCTTTCTCCTATAAGCTCAGTCTCATGTTTTAAACACAGTGGGAGCATCAATGAAACCAAACGTGACCAAAGAGATCATTGAGACTTTGTCGATATCCGGGCTTAAGAGCTGAGAGATAAGCAGGACCATTTCCATAATGTTTTCATCTTCTGTTTTTGTAGCTGCATAAGCTACAATATACACTGGATGCTTGTACTATTAAATGTCTTCATCACAACATAGATCACTGTCAGGAGCTGCTACCGACTCATTTAGAAGAATAAACCTGGCTTTTTTTTTTTCTTAGTGGGTGGTCTGATATCCAATGAGCGCAATTTCCCCACTACACAAAAATTTTCCGTGATGTGGGTATACCCATCCCTGGCCGAAAAACATGCCTGTTTGAAGGTTTTAAGCTGCGGAGTTCAGTAATGGCAGTACACAGCAGAGATAAGTGAGGGTGCATTTAATGTACATTTCAGAGAATAACCACATTTAAATAGACACTGTTCTATTTGCATATTTCCTACTATTATAGGGAAGCACTTGATATATGATAATAAGTTTGGGTGGGGGGGCAGCATTCAAAGTGGGATTACTGAGACCTATTTGTCCTGTATTCTTGCTGAAGTGCGCTGTCAACCCTGGCGGCTTGTCGCATGGCCCAGTCTTAATAGGCTCAGCTGTGTTGTGATATAATATCGCATAATACAATCTAACATGTCCGGCAGGCAGTACGGCAGATAGGGACGCGCTGGTTATTGCAGGAGGTGGAATGCGCCATTTATCAAGCTGTTATCCGTGGCACTCGCAAATTTGTTAAAGTCGCAAACAAAACCCCGTTACGATGACGGACAAGCCGGCAACATATAGTGTGGCCATATTTTTCCCCCCCGCCGCCGCCGCCGCCGCCGCCAGCGATGCTGGGAAGCTACAGCGTGCCTGTATTTCATTACTCTGGCAGGGTGCAGGGACGGGGGGCGAGGGGGGGCAAAGGGGACTAGCCAGGCTGGCGGCGTCTGAGGACGGATGCTATCGGTAAAGTTACGCATTTCATTGTAGGAGTCAATCCAGTTGGATCAAAGGCCATCGCAACCGTGGCGTGCCGGGGCGGTCCGCCGACTGTGTTAATATGTCTGCCGTCCCCCCGTTCGGGTATTTCGTAGAATCACGCTGGCTTATGGATCTACGAAATAGGACTGATACCGTTAACGAAAAACACACGCTAGCAACATAAAAACTGCCTGTCCGCGGATTTGTTATCGCCAACCGTTTCTTTTTTTTTTTTCGAGAAGCCTTGATGAGATCTTGGGATCAATAAATCTCTACAGAAAAAGGCATTTTCAAAGCAGGCCACTTTTCCCTTTGCGTCCGCAGTGGACTCAGCTCCTCCTGGACTTACATGTCACTAAGCCCCTGTGTTGGAGAACAAGGCCGACTGAGAAAGAGCCCCTCCGCATGCCGGCAAACCCGTCCGATTTCCCCATCAGTGTCTGCGAAACGCATCATAATCTCACTGGCTGTTCAACAGAACAGGAGCCACACAGGAGACCAAGGGCTGCGTATCGCTTCATCTGCTGGTCAAGCCAGAGGTTAACGTGATCTGTGTCAGTCACATGCGTAACGGGTGCTTTTTAGTATATGATGGACAATGCAGAGCCTAACAAAGGGTTTTTTTTTCCCCCAGCAATGGATTCCGCCTTTAGATGTTTCTCGGCCTCTGGGGATAGATGGTGCACGCATCAGCTCACAGATGGATAACAAATTCTGCTTAACTTTTAAAAAAAGATTTTGCTTATTTCACACAGATTAAAAATAAGTGTTTTGGACATTCTGAAAAATTCGCTATGCTGCCGTTTCTCATGTGGTCGCTGAGGCTTAAAGGGCCGAGTTCAGAATGTTGCATATGGGTTTAAGCCTTATTAAGGAGCCCAGAAAACACGGCATATAAAAGCTAATTTCCACTGGCTTTCAAGCAATCGGATCATTGCGCCTTTAAATCCTTGGCTGGGGGGGTTTCACTTAACGCCGTGCCGAGTTTTACGACGGCTGTATAAGGATGCCATTTTGGGAGTCTGCGAGGTCAGCCCACACGTTATAGCTCGGAGACTTTGCAGGGAGGGCGGGGCATACTTCAGTGGATGTTGGGGGCTCCAACATGCCAAATGAGGCATCTTCACCCAGACAAAGGAAGCCTTGGGCTTTGACCTGAAATAGGGTGCAGTTGACCCACACTTTACTCTCACACCGCTGCTCTGTCATTGGGTGCATCACAGCAACTCTGCTCCTGACCTGCTTCAAGTGCAGTGCTGACCCAGGCTTGGCTTATTTTTACTACCATTCCCCTGCCGGCACTTTAGACACATCAGCTGTCCTGAAGTTCATGGACAGTTGATTAAATGACGGAGAAAAAAAAAACTTAATATGTCACGGTTAGTGGCTCCTTTGGTAAGAGTGGAGGTGGTTCTGGCCAAGAGCTAGCTTTGTAGCATATCTATTCTGCTTTGAAATACTTTTCTTTTAAAGTATGCTTCTGACAAGCTAATTGCGAACCCTCAGCTGAATACCATTTAGGTCAGGGATGAGATATGTGTTTGGTGTCCATGCGCTGAATGGGATCCAGCTACAAAGTGAGCTCGCATCTCTCACCCTCTGAGCTGTGACCCCCACCCCTACCGGGTCCTCTAGTAGCTCAGGGAGTACCTAGAGGTTGTGAGAAAGTGCTTCTTCAAGGCCCTTTTCTCCACATCCTCTTCTAATTCACCAGCCGCCAGCCCCCTGGAACGCCTTTGGTGTTTTGAGTGCATTCGGTCTTTTGATAAAATTAATCCAGCAATGCTGCGATTTAAAAAATAAAAGCTCTTCAGAGACCCGTGAGACAGTTAGCCTTTTATCAGCCTTAGCCGATACAAAGTATCGCGTTCTCTATACATGGACTTACCCCGATACAAAGTATCGCGTTCTCTATACATGGACTTACCCCCGATACAAAGTATCGCGTTCTCTATACATGGACTTACCCCGATACAAAGTATCGCGTTCTCTATACATGGACTT
>JAODKN010000044.1:8462316-8479504 GCA_026774425.1 Petrocephalus zakoni
CGTCGCCGCGGCCACCGAGCTGTGCCTTTTATTTATGCACAGGTGCGAGCCACATCCCTTTAAGCAAAGCAGGTGGCCTTAGCAATAAAGAAACCCCCCTCCATTATAAATAACCACACCCAGCAGTGCATAAACAACTATCCCCCTTGCATTGTACCCTCTTGGTAAGGGGAGAGTGCACTTATAGTAACCAGCTGCTGTGCAGGAATTGCCATATTCAGGGGTGTGGTTACAGCTAAAAGCTGATTGGTCCGCAGAATGCCGCTCCCCCAGTCATTCACAGTCATTCTGAACATATCATTGGCTGATTATTATTATTATTATTATGATGTGGATTGTTGTACCTTTTTAGGTATCAAAGACATGTGTGATACTTTAGAAGATGTAGGAACGACAAATCAGTGGTTTTCATCTCTTTCTTCGTTTAATTGCCTGGCGAATTGTGTCACATTACGTCTGTATTTTCTCTTTTAAGGGCCGCTTTTTCACTCAAGAGCAAGGAGTGCTGGCTTTCTCAATGGAAGCCCTGGGGGGGCACAACTGTTATAAAGTCAACTGTTTTCTTTTGTAATCAGTCAACAGTGAAGAGAGATACTGTTTCAGGCCCTTGTAGGGAATTTGGATTTTTGGCAAATATCGAGTAACATTTTAGGCTATGAGAGTTTGCCAGTGGTTCCTGTCAGTGCCAGCGGTAACCTTAGATCTTAAAGTATTTCTTTGTTTATGTACACTCTGACCAGCAGTTTGAATTGGATCTAAGGGTAAGTGTTTGGCTCCCATGTGTTGTTTTAATTGGATGGCTTCAAAGTGGATCTGCTGTGGTATGACAGGATATTTAGTTTGGTTGCTTGAACTCCTGGAGTTTGTTGTGGAACATGGATGAATGGGAAGCCCCTCTTGGCATTTTGCGGCCTCCCGGTGTGTGTACGTGTGGGATGGGGATATTAGGAGAGTTTGCTTTGTTGTCCGTAGGCCTTTGGGGTAGTTGGCACACTTCCTTTGCCTGTGTATGTGTGTGTTTGTGGGACATCGATATCCCTCTAACAATGTTGCTTCTTCACTATTGTGCTAAGCAGGAAGGAGGTTCGATGGGCTCAAATGAGGCCGAGCGAGCGTGGATCTGTGTCACCGTTAGAACCGGGAAGCCGGGGCCAGACTGTAAGGTGGTGGCGTTGTATAAAGTAATGGCGACAATCCCGTACTTATGAAAATGACTGGTTGTAGTAGCATAGCATCCAAATTTCTTGCAATGAAAGTGGGACTACGCAAGCTTGACATATGAAAATACTCTGACACCGGGTCGATTTAGAAGTATTACTTAAATTAGATGTAATCTGGCTTGCCTCTTCTCTGGGGTTTCCTCAATCGAATCACATTGTGTCTTTATTTAAGTGCTTATTAAGGGCTTATTAAGGCCTGTAGGCTGCAAACACGAAATACTTTTTATTTCCGAATTATTAGGTCCATTGGATATATCTCAGCAGAAGATATTGGGCTTCTCTAACCAATTCTCTATTATTTAGTCCTTAACTGTTTAAAACTACTTTAAAAAGTCTTTCAAGATTATGAACTATATCATCCAAAACATTATTCTCTAAGAGCTGTTGACGGTTTTAACTTTTCTCATATGGCCCCTATGGTTCAAGGAGTAGATCACACCCTGAACTGCCATGGTTTGGGGAAGAACAAATCTTTGTGGCGCAAAACACTCCGCCGGTTCGTGCCACGCTGGGTGTCCCTCCACTTGTGTGATCGAGCACTTATGGGCTGACAGCCATGTGTGAAAGAAAGCGTCCCGTTCTGTGGGTGACAGGAGCTCTGGCAACCAGGACAGCTTCAATCAGGGGCATTACAAGAGCGAGTCACATTCACAATTCTTGTCATGCCAGATAGATGGTTAAATCATTCAGACTGCGTGTCTCTGCTCGACTTGCAGTCTAGCTATCTTTGATGGACGTGTCGCACAAGCCGAAGCGCGATTCTGAATGTTGAATCTGAAGTGCAAGCTCTCGCGCGGTCAAGGTTTGCCCCAGGTCGTCTGATTACATCATCGTTCTCGTTTGACCTGTCAACTCAAGGGTGCCGCAGATTTCCCCCGACTTGGTTCGTGCTCTCTTTGGCGTGGACTATGGACAGAGGAGACATGGGAGAGCTGCTGGTGGGGATAGGGGAAGGATGAAAGCTAGGTGTAGACAGAGGTGTGCTCTTCAGATCTCTCTGGTCTTGTGTTGTCCATCCACATCTGATAAGGTCAGATTATCAGCTTATAGGCTAGTGGAAGACATG
Source organism: Petrocephalus zakoni (assembly GCA_026774425.1). NCBI lineage: Eukaryota > Metazoa > Chordata > Actinopteri > Osteoglossiformes > Mormyridae > Petrocephalus > Petrocephalus zakoni. Next base: position 8,464,603 of record JAODKN010000044.1, read on the forward strand.
GATGCAGGGAAATTCTCTCTGGTCCTCGATTTGTCACTCAAAACCAGTTTCAACAGCAGCATTGCTTCTTAGATTCCCCATATTGTATATGCTTAGCCTGCTTGCTTCTTATTTCTAGTGACACCTAGGACAACCAGAACACTCTGCATTGTGCCTTTTAAGTGTGTTTATATGTGAATATTTAGCAGTGGTTGACCTGAAGTGCTGTTGTGGAAGCATCCTGCTGACATCAGGCCGCCTGGGCATGAGTTTTAAAATGAATAACCGGCCATTAGCAGCAGGTGGTTCATACTAAATTGTTTTATGACCCTTGAGTTGAAATGTCAGTTGAGTTTTGTGGATGCATTTAGTGCTGACTCGGTGTCATTAAATTTCATAAGAGTTTTAGACTTACAATGTGCTCGTATACATCTCACTCTCACCTCTCTGTCTGAAGCTGTTGAAGATTTGGGCTATAGATCAATCCAATTAGACTTGGAAAGGGTTAAGATAGCGTGTTTTTATGTCCTGCAGCAAACAACTAGCCTCTTCAATTCCGCAACTGGCAATGGCTTGCAGGACGTTTAAGTGCCTAGCAGGAATGTCCAAACCACTTCCAGCCCAGCCTTCTTGTGGTTTTGTTGTTTTGATTTGTCCTCCAAATCCAGCCATGAAGTTTAAACTGGAACAGCTGGCGGAGTTTGATTTCATGATTGAAGTGGAGTAAGTGTCGCGGTAGATGGGTGGCTCTCGGGCTCCATTGTTCCAGAAATCTGCATCGGTGCACCGCCGAGTCCGAGGGGAAGGAGATGAAAACCGAAGAGCCAAGTTCTTGATGGACTCTATGGATCAAGTGCGAACGTTTCTTTCTTCTCTTTTTTAAGTAGCATCATCTGCGCTACCCGTCACCTGTCTGTGCTGGGTTTGGACTAACAGGATGGGGTTACCAAGCCCCTGGTTTAGTTGCTCAGTCAGGGATGTTGCCGGACGGTCTAAAAAAGACAAGGGTGTGGGATGGCGAATTCCTGGCACACAGTGTGTGGAGTTTTTCAGCTCAGGAGCTAAAGCGCTTCAGTTTCCCATGGGGCCGGGAGTGAGCTGTAAATTACAGTGCTGTAGCTGCTGCGCAAACAAAACACATTTAGCATAATTGCACCTTTCGTGCATCTTTTCAGGGAGCCCTATTGATTTTCTTCCCTCCACCCCCCCCCCCCCAATATTTATTTTTCTTTTTATATTCTCAGACTCTTTTTGTGTTGCTCCAATACTTCGCCTGTGGTCTCCATTATTTCTCGAATTCCAGCATGTTGGGTCTTGTTTAACTGCAGGGGCTGACCCGAAAGTATAAACAGCATCGCTAATGAAGAAGACAGGCCCGCTGGCACCGGCCCGCTTCTGACCGTTGCTTTCATGTCTGAAATGCACCTGGAACAGCGCTCGGCTAGCTGGCTGAAACGCAGCCCCGGATACCGTCCACCGCGTCCACTTCAGCAGCAGGCATCGTAAAGCGAGCGGGAGCTGGGCGCGTAGGCGGGGCGTGTTTACCACACGGCATGTTCACGGGCCCTCGTGCGTGTGAGGCGAGTGGCCCCGCGACACAGCCCTTGCCGCCGCTCATCCTGAAAGCTTTGCACTCCAGGTCCGATTGGGCGTTTGCTCGCAAAGGGAGGGAAATTCACTAAGGGGATGATTTTTAGGTTTTAGGTCCCCGCTCTCCACTGAACGTGCGAGAACTCTGACGCCTCGTTTTGTCACCTCCTCTGTTCCCGTCACACACACACACACACACTGACACGTACCTACTGACACTGCGCCCCACAACGCCTTCCCCATCATTTCACTGGCTACAGGGCTTCACTGCTTCCTCTGCTCATAACGCTTTCCTTTTCATCTGATAGGGCCAAAGTGGCTGCCCTCAGCTGCTGAATATTAATGGACTCCCAGAATCCTCAAGGATGAGATCCAGATTATCTGTTAAATTCCCTGTGAATAATCCAGTAGCCTTGCCACTAATTAACAGAAGATTCCAGCCAGGGCCTATGTGTTGGTTTATGTATTATTAATAAAATAGAGAAAGGGTTGGAAAGGTCTAGGGGTGGCAAAAGAAAGTTATTTACTTTCTGTACTTTGTTTACAAAAAAGGTTTTGAAAGGTTTTACTAGACGTCTGCTCTTAGATCCTGGTTTTGCTTTCGGTGATTATACTAGGAGGGCTGAAATCAGCTGGCTCTGTAACCCTGTGTTTCCTGAAATCCGCGTAATGTTAAACGAGCCTGACAAGTCAGCCTGCTGCATTAAAGCCGCTCACCTGAGTGTCCCCAGAGAGTTAGTTAGGGCTAGTTAGTTGGGATCACTGCTGCATGTAAAGTCGAGCGCAGCCCACCAGCGACCTCGGCACGCTCTGGCCTGAATCTCCAGAGACTATTTGTGTCACCACCTTAATGTAGATTACTCCAGACTTCCTACATGCCATTTGTCAGGGTTTCTTTTTTTGCAGGGGGTGGTAGGCCTGTACCTGGACCCAGGTGTTTGATACGTGATGAGACGTGCACACACACCCACACACCCACACGTGATAACATGCCATTTGCAAACACTGGCTCTCTGCCCTCTTCTGCCCGTTCTGAAGGCTATTTCCTTCACCAACAATTTCTGTGGTTGTTATCGCGGTCTTCTTCTCTTAGTAGTCTGTCACAGGCGTGACTGATCTTCAGATCTGACAGTGCATAGGTTACACACACTCTACACACACACACCTAAAATCTGGGGAATGCCCTCGCTTTCTCTGCTTCTGCATGGAAATTCTCTCGCAGAATCCGACCCATGAACTACATTAGAGCCTTCATACTATTCACCTCTTAGCATCGGGGATCCAGAGGAAGCCTCTCGGCTCTGCAGGGCAGGGCAATATGGGTGTTAGGTTGCAGGAATTTTGGGATGGAAATTTGGGGGGTAGTGGGGGGTCTAGCACTCCTGAGGGGAGCTAGTGGGACGCTGTTTCCGGGCTCTGCTGCCCACTGTTTATACTGTCAGCCCTATGGGGGAGGTTTGGGTCCTGGATTGGGGCTGCTACACATGGCTTACCTCTCCCAGACACGCTGCAGAGCCCAGGGTGCCGTCAGCATCCCTGACCTTCCCCAGTGACAGTACCCACTCCGTTCAGAGCACAGGCCTTCCAGGACCAGATATCCTCAGCCATTAAAATGTGACCTGCTGCTCGGGGAAGAAGAGCCATTCACCTTTTCAGCTTTAGGGAGAGGGGGGATTAAAACGGGCTTCTGATGTTTGATTCAGCGCTCCGTGCTTGCGGTATAGGTGGCGGCCCGTGAGGTTTCCATGCTCCGCTGGAGTCCTGGGCGTCTCTGCTGCTCCCTCTATTTTTAGGAGGGGCGTTGGGTGACAGTGCAAGAAAATGCCACTGAAGGAGGACTTTGGTTTTTGTAGAACCCATCATTTGATTTTTGTTTGAATTCTCTCTCTCTCTCCCTTTCTCTCTCTCTCTCGCTCTCCCTCCTGCTGTTGTTACTTTCCTGGCTATTGTCTGTTTTATCTGGTGCCCCATTGAATAAACCGAAATGAACTGGAGAGAGCCTGAATAAACCCATCCTCCACAGGAACCTGGCCTGGCCATTTAATTATTTTTTACTTCCCCGACATTTTGATCGGCTTCTGTCGTTGGGCTCAATGGGGAGCCTCCACTGTGCTGTGGCAATATTAAAACCCAGGGAGGCAGAGGTGTATGTTTGGTGTGTTATCTTGACACGTAATGCAGTAACTCTGCACGTTTCCCTAATTCTGGTGTATTATCTCTGTTTACACTTCCTTGTGTGCGTTGCTTTTCTGCCTGTGACGTAGCTGCATGACATAGTATAAAATCATCTCTGTTCGGAGATGTGTGTGGCGTGCATCTGCGTATGCCGTTAAGTTATACATTTCCAGTAGACATTTACCACTTTTGTCTCTTCTGGCATAGGAGGAGAAATGTGACATTTGTCATGGGAGGGGTTCATTTTAGAGGAGGGGGTTAACATTCCTTTCTCCATTTGAGCCAAATTACAGGCACTTTGCCCCACTCCCTCCCAGCCACTGGGGGGGTCGGAATTAGTTGACAGAGAAAGACACTCAATGCTTGCAGTGGCATCCCAACCACATAAGCCATTTCCCACTGTCAGGGAGCTCTGGGCCGCTTTTGGGTGTTCTACGGGGGGATGGTGGTGCGTAGGAGATGCTTGCATGGGCTAACGGTATCGCAAATCAACCTGGCTTCCGGCTCTCAGCAGGAAATGGCCTGCTGCAGGTGTCCAGTGGGTTCTCTGGCCTGCAGGAAGTGTTAAGGAAGAACCTGTCTGCAAGGAATGTTATGAAACTAGTTGTCTGTACGAAGAATTATGGAAGTGCCTTTCTGTGACAAACCGTATGGAAGGACCTGTAAAATGTTACAGATGGTTCTGCAAGAAACATTATGGAAACATCTGAAAGGAACGTTATGGAAGGGTCTGTAAGGAACATTATGGAAGCACAGAAATGCCTGGCTGGTTCTAATCAAATACTCCCAATATGAGCACATATGGGCACCACATCAGGATTGTCCAGCCTTGATGTTACTTGTTTTTGCCTTGTGACAAAGTGTGGTGTGTGTGGGTAGGTCCTTTGGTGCCTTGAGGAGTTTGGACATGCTTATTGGACAAGCTACCCAAACCTGGCTTGTCAGATGCAATGATAACCTGTAATTATTGCTGTTGTACCCATGCCTTACCTGTGGCTGACCTGCAGGCACTCATCTGTATGCTTGATTTACTTAAACATCCCTGACATACTTTGTGAAAAATGACTGGCACAGGGTCCGTATACCTACTGATCTGAAATTGATGGAAACCTCAGTGTAACGTGAGCACTGGTTTTAATGGTTCCCCTTCGAGGTGAAGAGTCTTGCTGCCAGATGTGTTAGAAAGTGAGGGAGAGGAGATCAGGTAGGGGGAGATGAAGAGGCGGAGCACAGGAAGGGGGCGGGGCTGGTGGTCAAGGCAGGCGGGGCACAGCTGGTTTGAATTCCCTTGGGCAGTGATGGGGGGGTAGGTGGTAGGCTGTGGTCACGCCCGTGACGGGCTGATCTCCCCTCCGCCCCCCCCCAGCTTTTCCGCTCTGCTGAATCCTCTTTGTCTGCACGATCTCTTTTCATAAACACAGCCTGCTGGTTGAGTAGGTGGGTGCCAGGTTGGAGACCTCGCAGGTTGAAAGTGAGTATTCGCAGGAGTGCTGCCACCTTGTCGATTTCCACCCCCCCCACCCCCTCGCTCCAGCTGCTGGCGGTGACATTAATCCAAACACCTCTCCCAGCCTTGATTTGCCGATTTGGCTGTGCTTGGTAGAAGCCACACCTCCTCGAGTTCTTGTTTATTCATTTGGGTGTCTTCTGAAATGTGCCTCGATTTGCTCGACAGGCCTGATTACCTCCAAATCCATGTTTGTTAGCATTCCAGACACATCCCCCAACTCCACACACATGAATACCCTGACCCCTGCAGCCCCTCCTTCTGGCCTTTGAGACGCTTGTCTGATGTGCAGTGATATGTGGAGGCGACCCTGACCCTGGCCGGCAAATCAGCTTCGTCTGACCCAGCTTCGGTATCATCAACAGATTCGGCAGAAAACTGGCTAGACCCCCACCTAGCTCTAGCGCCCTCCCCCAGGCCGAACATTGCTTAAGCCACGTAAACACTTGAATTCCGTAAATTCTATGCCATTACTCTCTGAGAAAGTAGAGAGATACTTGAATCCTTTTCCCCTTCACCTTCTGGGCATATTGTAAGCATTTTCCTTGTTTCCTTCTGTTTTGTTTTTGGTTTCTTCACATTCAATGTGAGCATCTTTCATGGCTACAGGTATCCATTTCCATGCCTCATACCTTAGTCTTGCATCATGTTGTTGCTTGATGTTTATCTTAAGGACTTTGTAGTGTCCATCCTGGGAGAGACTTTGTAGAAGTCTAATTGGCGTGAGCTGAAAACTCTGCAGAGAGATCTCTGGGAGGCCTCACGGCTTGGTGAGTTCAGACGCTGGTCAGAGCACATGCTGTTCCCTGCACCAGATGTTGACAGAGCCTGGGGGGGTGGGGATTTAGGAGGTACTTTGAGGTAAGCCCCTTTGGGCTGTCTGGACAGGGTCTCCCACATTCCACAAGGCATGCCCCAACTCCTTAGAAGTTTTTGACTGCAGTAGAGAGGACACTTCCCAGTCATCGTAGCTGTGAAGGTTTTCGGCCTCAATCTGAGCACCGTGCCAGGCTAAATTAGGGGTGGTGGCCGTAATCGTCAACTTCAGAAAGGGGAGCACCGGGACACCAGGGGCAGGAGGTGCTTCATCTTCACCTCCTGTCATGGTGGAGGCCCAGCAGTGGGCTGAGAGCGCCTGTCTTTCCAGAGATAGAAATAGCTTGGGAAGTGGGCGGGGCAGGTCGGGGTGGGTCGCAGTGGCTATTTATAGGCCCCGCCTCCATTTATAAGCACACACAGACACACGCACACACATGTGACACACGCACATGCACACAGCTCACAGGACCACGCTGGGCCATATGGACTTCAGCGGTTCCCACTGAGCCTTCCTGATGACACTTGGGCCACGAGCTTGCTGACCCAGGTTGGGGCAGCCTACCCCTGCCTGTCCATGGATCCCCGATTTAGCAAATAAGAGACGCCCCCTCTCGGGACAATGGGCTTTGCTTTGTTTGGCTAACCCCCCTCCCCGTGCATGTGCCGGCACCGCTGAGGAAGCCGTCCCAAACCTGAGATTATACGTCAGGGACTGTCCCATTTGTCAGACACGTCATGGGTACTTTGGGCCAGTTTGGACTGTTATTCAGCAGCATCTTAAAACAAAAAACAGAAGGGAGGGCCCTCTCGGCAGGCATTCTGGGACTTTTCTTGCTTTGCCTCTTAACTTCGCCTTATCTTAACTCTGCAGGGTTGTATGGTCTTACTCCTCATTCTTATTCTTTTTATATAGTCAAAAGCCTTCCACTGCCTGAAAGTGATTCTGATTTGAGCCCACACGTCTAGACCGAAGCTGGCAGGGCCGAGGCGAGGTGGAGGTGTGCGGCACGCGGCACGCTCCCATCTGCTGGAGCTCTGTGGGTGTCGGGGAGCAGTTCAGAAGCGCTCCAAACTGCATGCATGCGCACGTGCCTGAACTAGGCTCAGTTACCGCTAGAGGAATCAATAACCTGTTTACCAGTTTTCTGTCAGAGACCATGCTTTTTCTGAAAGACGGGATTGACCACCCCACCCCCCACCACCTTCACACGGGATTCTGTTTCTTATTATTCCTGAAATGCACTGCAATAGAACCCATATGATCTAGGTGGGCCAGCGAAAATGATTTGCATTCCTTTCATAAATCTGCCCCCGTCTTCCCTGAAATGTTCTCTGGATACAGCAGTTTTATTCTGCTAATAAAACCCATGGCTTTGTTGGGACTAAGTCCCGGGGAACGCATGCTGAGAGCCCGGCCGCCCAGCCAGCCAGGGCCTCTGCTTGTCAGCAGCCTCATAAGCCACCCGGCGTCACCTTTCTTGCGTCTCGCAGAGATTTTGATGACCTCCAGTACTGGGGGACTCTTCACATTGGGGTTAAAACTGAAGCAATGCTCTATTTTTCATTTGCATAAGTACATCGCAATGCTTCCTTTCACATATTACATACCTGATGCTTTTATCCGAAGTGATTATATTAAAGGGAGGGCTTATGTGGGCTCCCTGGGACTTGAACCCACAACCCTTGTACTGACACGCACCAGTGAGAGTGAAGCACAGGGTCAGTCAGCTATCCAGTGTATTTCCCAGGGCGTAGGGCCTTGCTCAAGGGCCTGACGTACACATTATTATCCTGCTGAGGATGGGATTTGAACCTATGACCTACCGATCACAGGCTGGGAGGCCTAACTCACCGGGCCACACACCGCCTTGACGATGTGACACTCGTAAGGGAAAGAGGGTGAGAGTCACATGACGTCACCGACAAGCCACGACACCATGGTCCGGAACAGAAGGAAGAACACCGGCATGTTGTGACCCGTGCGATAAGGCCGTGCAGCCCCCGTCCACCCCTGCCAAAAATAAAATGGAACAGGCTGTGCCTCTGTCGGCTCTGGAATGCCACGTGGTTAAAAAAGGGGGTGGTGCGTAAAAAGCTTTAGCAGCTGCTTGACCTCTGACCTCTGACCCTTGTTTCTGAAGCCGCTGTGTGGGTGACTGAGTAATGCACCAAGGTGATAAGTGGAGATGGAGAGGAGTGGCCAGCGTCACACTATGTGTCTGTCCAGTAGTCCAAGTTCAGCAGTCAGGAGCGGTTTAATGGGGATGGGCATCCGTGGGCGGGGGAGGGGCGGTCACACGGTTCTCGGCGGCCACAGCGACGACAGGCCACAACGGTGACCTTGTTCTCCGTCCTCTGCAGAGCGCGCACACAATGGCCCCTTATTATGGGGCCGCGTTAAAAAGGCACAACACGGTCTGTGTCTCCTGGACTCCCGTTTGTCTGTGGGAGAGTCCTTGAAAAGGCCACTGTGTAACCCTGCAGTTAAGTCATCCGACTCGCAAGTGCCAAGGAGCCGCCCCGTCCACCCGCTCGAATTCCTGCTCCTTCAGAAGCCTTTGTCGGGAGAAACAAGCTTCCAGAAATGTGGCTGACCGAAGAGTAGCACAGCATCTGTACAAGAATAGTGCTGACTTTTATAGTGCTTTTTACCAGAGCCGACATATTTTGCTTAGATAAATAGATTGGCCTGTTGAGTGCCGGGACTTGAACCTGCAACCTTCTGGTCTTTAATCCAGCAGTATGGGTCTAACGCTCCTATACCCCAGCCTCAAACTGCCACACAGACGCACTTTGCCAGAAAGAAGGATGAGAGCAGTAAAAACATCTGCCAGATGCATCACCTGGTCTGTTCTTTTTTCCTTTAATCTTCTTACCTCCCCACCTCCCCCCACTAGTACAAAAAATAAAAACGCTGAAAACATGGAAGCATGTGAGGGCTGGAGTGTGACAGACCGATTCACAGGGCTTTCTTACTTCAGGACTCACATGGATGCCTGTAAATTATGGTATAGAACAGGGGGGCTGGCGGGGGGCGGGGGGGTACGAGTCCTCAAGGAGATGCTGCCTGTTTGGGAAGCTCAGCTTTCAGTGGGAACCGACATCAGAGGTGGAGAGTGGTTCCAGTTCTCCCTCTGAAAACCTTCCTCTGAGCCAGAGGCTTCTGTGTGCCGAGCGCTCCAGCCTGGACTTCCTAAAATGGTGCCTTTTGAATATGAAGTTTATTGTAGTAGAGAGACTGCAATACTCCGGCCCCTAAAAGACGTCGGGTCCAGAGAAGCACGGGGAAGAAAATACGGAGTCTGTCCATCGTGGTCCATCTGAGACGCTGCGGGTTTTTATTCTGTGTATATCTCGTAAATTGTTCCGTGCTCTGGCTTCCTCAGCTGTATACAGATACAGCTGTCTTGGCCGTAATAGTGCATATTAGTGACCATCAGCACAAAGCAGCCCACATGAGGGGGGTGCGGGGCGACGGCAAAACTCATACAGGGCAGCACTGCTTGGGCCTGTCGCTATTCGGGCAAAGGAATAAGTGCCTTCGAGCTGGGCGAGGCTCGCTGGGGCATTGTTACTGTCGCAAGAAGACCGTCCCCAGGAGAGCCCCACGGAAGTCGATGTCCGCTGCCTCTTTCTTGCGCCATCCCCCCCACCTCGATTCAAAGGAGTCCGCTGGGCCGTGACCCACACAAACGCACGGCTCGGCACGAATGCGGGGAGGCCCTACTTAGCGGGCCGTACTCCGCCAAGCTCGGCTGTGGGACAAAGTGCAGCCAGGGGATGGAATGTTAATGAAGGCCTTTCAGCGCTATTGTTGGAGGTCGGCGGTTTAATCCCACTGCTCTGACAGGGTGCTATCTGGCCTGAAGGGGGCGCACCTTGTGGATGTCACACACACACACACACACTGAGACCGATTTTAGTTATCGTTTATCTTTTCGTGTTTCTGGGCTGTGGGATTTTCTAGCTTTCGAGATGTTTATCGTAGTTTCTTTGTGTCTGCCTGTTTTTGTTTCCCTGCTGGATGCCAGCCCACACAGTGTGTGTGTGTGTGTGTGTGCGTGTGTGTATTTCATGTATTCCTGTTGCTTGAGCAGCTGCCTTGCCGACTATCAGTGCAGGAGGAGGCTTGACACCGACTTGAAGAAACATGCCTCTGCGTCCATGACGGTTCCGGCATCTGCAGTCCACGACTGAATCGACGGGCTGTACGAAAATATGCGTGTGCGGCGTCTGTGCACGCGGGGTGCGAAGGGGGGGGCGGGGGCGGCCGGCGCTATTGACGGTGCTGTACCTCCAGCTCGGCCCGGAGCAGCTCCCGGCGATTTATTCCATTGACATTTCGCCCGCCAGAGGGTCGCCGCTAGCTGTGGCATTTTCGGGCCGCTGAGGACCCGCTGACTGAGGTGTAAATGCCAGGCCTCTGTCCTGCTCCGTCTGCCGGGAAACATTCGAGGGTGTCTCCTGCCCGCTGCCTCTTCAGGATATTTTCAGGCTTATAGTAGCTGCCTGGTTACAGTTTCCATAACATCTTGGCATCGCCTTTTCTATTACCATTTATGCGCTTCGATGGGTGGAGGGGGGCGTAAGGGGCGGGGCTTCCAGGCAGCCGGTGCTTTGTATTGGCTGAACAATTCAACCATCCTCCAATCAGCTGAACCCTGCATCATTCAAAAACCACTGCAGTATTTCCTACCTTACTGAACAGTGAGCAAGCTTCAGAAGCCTCATTAAGATCTTCTAGAACTGGCTAGAACATTCTGCGCTGCCAGTTTAAATTTGTAACCCCCTTTCTTTCACTCTCCCTTATTACTCATGCGTTGCTCTGTGATGAAATACTGGCTTCCACTTTCTTTATATTCTTTTTTGTAATCCATCACCTGATTTAGATCTTCCTTTAGTCTGTCTGGTCAAGGGAAACACATTTTGTGTAATTTCCCTGCAGGCTGGTACAAATTCTGTGAATGTCACAGAAACATTGACCCCATTGTGGGATAAATAACAGGTGGAATGAACGAGCATGCACCTGACAGGTGCTCTGATTGGCTGAATTTCTTTCATTTATGGGTGGGAGGTCCATAGGCTGGAGACGATATTCAAGATCCCAAACACTACCGCTGGTGCCTGGGAGCCTGGGGTGAACTGATTGCCACCGTGCTCTGGCGTTTTAAGGAAAAAGAAAAACTTTAGGGCTACCTCTGACAGGACCGCAGTAATAGCTGACATGGCGGCATCATCACGTGATGTAATTGTTGGTGTAGAGGGGCAGTTTCCTCATTTCAGTACACTGATTATCTCTGTGCGTGACAGATGTGGGATTTTTGAATTCTTTCCTAATTTCCTTGATTTGTTTGATCCTGTTTGCTACCTTGGCAGCACAGGGACTGACCTCGATTTCAGGAGTAGATCGCTTTACGAGTTCGGGATGCCTCATTAACGTTAACGCGCCCGTGCTCACGCTCCCTGTGAAGGTACCTTCCTGAGCTGGGTGTCCAGCTTCATTTGTGCATTTGTGCCTCAGCTGTATAAATGATGTATAATTAATGTTTATCCGTTTGCTGATTATATTTAAAAAAAATAAACATCAAATGGCTGGCGGGCACTTGTTTGCTGCTTGCTGGTGCAGATGAGATGGAGGTGGGGGGGGGTGGGTGAGCTTCGGGGCATCGTCAGGCCCGTCGTTTTCTCTAATCTGTTTTCCCGTGCTCAGCATGAGAGGCAGGCCTGATCCAGACGGGCCCTGGTGCATGCTGGGAGCTAATTATAGAGGCCCTGCGTTATGACTGGCTGGCCATGCCGCCATCGCGCGAGGCGCTATGGCGGAGCGTTCGTGCATCGTCGGCCTCGCTTCATCACTGTACTCCTCTTGTCGGCAAATGTATCCGTGTACCTGCCGTCTGGTAAACCAAAACAGGTGTGTCAAACGACGGACTTTGGAAAAATCCGTCCATCCAGGGCAGGGATGAGGCAGCGAGGCAGAGAAATGGCCTCCGCAGAAAGCCTGGCCATCACAGAAGACATAATCGCACACGGTGGGCTACTTAGGGGCATGGATTTACATACATGTCTTTGGATATGGCGTGACATGGGGAGAACCTGCAAACGGCACGCAAGGAGAGTGAGGGGGTGAGAACCAAATACGCCACCCTGGAGGTGAGAGGCGGTAGTGCGACCCACTGTGCCCTCCAGGTGATGTATATGCATAATAAATGTGCCAGTAATCACACCTCTCTCCGCCTGGAGCTTTTGCTGCTGGGGGGTGGTCCCGTTTGTTTAGCTGTGCATGGTGCAGGTGCTGCAGACGCTTGGGCGGTATCGTTATCTGTTACGTCGGGTCAGCCCTCACCCCCCACCACACACACTCCCATTCCCTGTTCCCTGGTCTCCGCAGCTTCTCCCACAAATCCCCCTCCCTGGTGCGCTCCAGCCCAGCCGCCTGCAGGGGGCGCCAGAGTTCCCCCCCCTCCAGCTGTGATCTTAATTAATAATCTCTCCTCCAGCTGTTCACTGCATGCCAATCTGTTATGTGATGCAGTGATCTAGGCGAAGGCGCGGTTTGCGCGGCGTGCGGTTGGCTCTGTCTGCGGTAGACGTAACCTCGTGTCTGCTTTCTTTTTCCACTATGTGTGTAGCATAATAATAAAAAAAAATGCAGTTAACTGATTTGTTGTAGGGTGCGTGGTAGTTTATTCATAAGTAATTAGTTTTGATCAGTCGGCCAAACGCTAATCCCCCTGACTTTTAAGGCCGCACATGGTCTGATGCTCTTTCAGACGGCCGCCCTTGTGCCCGGATGTCAGTCTGGACCGCGTTGGGACCAAGGGATCAGTGCTGGGTTCTGAAGAACAATCAGATCACCCTCTGCTGGGCTGGTCATCCCAGCTTCTCTTTACCCAGCCTCACCTCCCAGTTTTTATGTGTTCAGGCTATAAAAGGCTATATTGGAATTTAGAAGCTGGGCAGGGGCAGGACTGCAGGGAGAGGGGTCATAGGGGCGGAGCCTTCATCGTCCCCCCTGTCTTTCTCTCTCCCTCTCCTCCCTTCTCTCTCTCCTTTATATTTCTTCCTCTCTCTCTCCTTCTCTCTCTCTCTGTCTCCTTCTCACACTCTCTCTCTCCTTCTCTCATTCCCCTTCTCTCTCTCTGTGGGCTAAGTGCCGTAGGCATGCTCAGAGCTTCCACTGCCTTCCGCCTTTTGACAGTAAGCCCCCCCCCCCAGCTTGGCAGAACAGCCACACAGCTAGGCAGCTCCGCCCCTCCCTGTCCCGGCGGGTCGGAGCTGACAGACAGTCATTGATGATGATGGGCCCATCAACGTGAACGGGGGTGGGGGGGTGACTGCAGCACGTGGCCTCCAGATAACGACGACCAGCTGGCTTTTACCAGCGACTGTACTGCCTCCAAGAGCCAGCTGGCTGGAAGTGGAGGGGGAGTGCTGCGGAGGGGATGCATTTTCCGTTACAGCCCGCTGCCTCGTTCCCGCTCCTAGTCCGTCTTGGGCGCTGTCAGTCCACCGTCCTTTCATAGCGATTTCCATGGCCCCTTTGTCCCGCCGTAGTGGCCACCTGCTTCTGAAAATACACCGCAATCTGAAAAGCTAAACATGCCACCTCAGGGTGCCTTGCTGGTTTCCTGTACCCCCACCCCCTCTCCCCCCCACCCTTGCTGTTTTCTGAGCGAGCGAACCTGTCAGCGGGAATCAGACGGATATTTCATCAAGATGTCCGCCTGGGCTGAATTCGCCCACGTTCAGCCGGGCTCCCGTACAGTAATCACGTGGCCCCAGGGCCCTGGGGAGGGCCCGCCTCGTTACGCCTGCTTTCCTGCGTGTGAGCGATGGCTCTGTGCCCGTACTGGGCGTGTGCATGCGCATGCGACACACAGACGTGTCAGAAGCCTGTTTTCCGGCCCGTGTATGGTTTTTCTATTGCTTTGAGTTGTAAATAAAAAAGCTGGTGCTGAGCGCAATGCAGTCAGGAATGGTGGCAGGGAGATGGTGTGGAGCAAATCTGCTTCCTCTATTAGGAGCTGTCCTCAGCAAGGTGGCCATCTTTGTCACACGTGTCACCTGCCCCGCCCCCCCCAACCCCTAGGGCCACAGCTGTGCTAACCAAGCTAGCACTAGCGCCAGCCCACACAGGAGCAGGTGCATGATTCCGGCTGTCATGGAGGTTCTGCTGTTTACACAGATATCTGTTTTTGTCCCGATTTGAGGCCGGAGTCAAACTGAGAATGTCTCGGCAGAGACGGCATGAAGGTCCTTGACCTTTTAAGTACTCTTCTTTGGGGAGGTAGCCAGTGGCATAAACAGGGGCAGGGCCACAAAGGCACTGGCCTGAACTGAAAGCTGATTAGCCCTTGTATTGCCCCTCCCCTGTCACTCACTGATTCGAAACATATCATTGGCTAATGATAATGTTGGCCCCACTGTATGAATTATGGCCCCTCTTTAATGTCTCCCACCTTAAAAATATCCTAGGATCACACCGGGAGGTAGGCTTCTGACTGCTGGCCAGCAGGAGCCTCATTGGTTAGGATGACACTCGCCTGATTTACCCTAGTTGAGTCCCACCCAACATGGGGCCTTGCCAGAAGACAAACACAGGTCAAGTCCCAATTAGTTCTCCCCATGTCATTCAACTTTCTCGGTTTAGCCTTGCACGTGCACGTTTTGGCACTCAAGCCCGTCTCCGAAGCTTTGCAAGTGATTTTTAAATCCACCTTAAATTTTAATTAATTAAATTTTACTGTTTTGTGCCCCACCCCCGGAGTGCACCTCAGCCCAGGGAAGGTTATGCAAAGGACTGAGTGATCCCAGAGATTAATGATTAAT
>JAODKN010000044.1:8491845-8508987 GCA_026774425.1 Petrocephalus zakoni
CCCCAAGCTTATCACCCCCCTCCTCCCCCCCACACTCAGCCCCTCACTCCTGTAACGCATGTTTGTTAGCTACCGTAATGCGCGGATCGATGCCCCAGCACGACGCCTTAGAGGGGATCCTGTCTTACGATGGCTATCAGAGTTTCACAGGCTTCTCCCGACTTGCTCGTATATATTTAAGGAAGGCAGAGCCAAAGGGTGCGGCCCCAGCTCTCTGCTTATTGCATTTTTACTGGGCCCTCAAATGGCATTTCTGCATCCACACAATTATGCTCCGCTGTGTAATTGTGGATGAAGAAAAAAGCACATTGTTCTTATACTGTAATTAAACTAATAAATTCTGTTAAGAGAATGTCAGGCTGGTAGAAAGGCACAGGACGGGCAGAATGAACGCGCGTAGCGGCCCTGACCCGCGGTCAGACACGTGGGGTGCGACGTGGCGGTCTTACTGAGACCTGACACCTTGAGGTTTTTGGGGGGTGAAGATGTCTGAGGTTTCTCTGAGGTTTCCATGTGGGGCGTGCATGGGTCACCAGGCTGCCTGATTCAGCCCTTAGTGATGGGTCCTAATGTCCGGGTTCGAGCAATGCTGGTGGCCTCCCGCGCCCCAGTCCGCCCCTGCTCCTGCCCCTATCTCAGCACTGCAATGTCGGGCCTCAGCTTGAGTCTCCTCCTCCGCTAAGCGCGCATGATCTGACGGCGTACTTACGGAGTGCGTAATTACCGGGCCCGGGTGACACACCGGGCCGGGCCATTGTTCCCCTCCATAATGCCTGCGGCCGGCTGTTTGTTTTCTCTGCTTAAACATTTCCCGTCCGCCGATGCTCCGTGGAGGAGAAGCCCCCTCCCCCCCCAGTCCCGCGCAGCACCCCCTGCAGGGGAAGGTGGACGCTTTTGACGGTGATAAATCGGGCCCTGGCGGCAGGCCAGGCCTCCGGTGGTGCCGGCAGGGGGACCGCAGTGCTCCTTTCCCTGCTGACGGCACGGGATCGGTTCCAGGCGAATTACGCAGTCCGCCTCGCTCACACTCGCCACCCACGTCTCTGCGCCGCGGCCACGCGGAGCTAAGCGGGCGGCTTTCCGGAACACGCTCGCCATCTGCGCCACTGCGCTCCTCTTTAGGTAACTCGGCGGAATAACGTGTAGATTGAAATGTGCGGCTGAGTGATATTTGGTAAGCACGCAAACTTAGGGCAATAAATCTCCCCCCGCCGCCCAGTCACGGTGGCATGCCGAACGTGATCGGCAGACTGTGCTGGCCGGATAGCACCTTAGACCCCAGGACAGGAATGGGGGGGCATCGGGGGGAGGGTTGCGGAAAGAGGAGACCGCCGGCTCGCCGTGCTGAGGCACGGATAGTGGCAGGAAGCAGAGGAGGTGTGAAGCGAGCGATGCGCGGGCAGGGGGGAAAAGGAGACCCCACCCCTGGAGGGGGTTCTGCATCTTTGTTTATTCTGTATTTTCCCGTCTGAGTGCCACCTTGTGCCAGGACAGGCACGCCTTCATGCCTGGTAAGGTGGAGACCTCCTGCTGTTTCCGTGACAACGCAGCCACCCCATCTTCCTCCGGAGGGATGCAGCAGTCATAGAGCCGCCAGCCCCTTCCCCGCCTCCCTCCGCGAGATCTCAGTCCGCAGGGAGAGGCGTGGGCCCCGAGAGGCCCCAGGGTCCCGAGCCACTATCTTGTGTGAGCGGCGTAATTGCAGTGAGATAGTCGCGCTCGACACAAGCGTCACTGTTTACTATGTTTGATCCTATTCTGCCATGAAATTCAGCTAAAAGGCTAACGAAATGCCATTGTGACGCCTCGCCTGGGCTCCGTAAGGTCTCACCACGCAGATTCTGAGCACAGTGCCCACTTGTGGTGGACAGTGGCACCTGCAGAAAATCTTAATCAGGGTGGCCATCAGGGGCCAGTTATATTTATGGGGGTGGCTGCACCACACCCTGTCTCCTCTGCAGTTCATATTAAAAAATTGAACATTTTATATTATTTTGAAGCGGGGTGTCAACAGGAGATCGTTTAAATCCACCCCTGGTGATGGACCCAGCATAATGCTTATCCCCTGCCTCTCAATCCCCTCTCTGGATGCATCCACCAGGCGGTGGGACTTTTTCGGTCTCTGAGCAGCGGGTGCTGAATATGGAGCCAAGTCTGCAGCCTGTGCTAATTCATTAAAATCATCCATTCAAAGCACTTGTGATTTGCTGCCCATTCCTCATCCTTTCTTCCCCTCAGTGCCCCCCTCCCCCCTGCGATGCCCCTCTTAGGGGTCAGATCCTAGAACCCCTTGTACAGGGGTCTGTCTCTGCCTGTGACATGGGGGTAATCAGTTCACCTGGTCATCCTTCATACAGAGCAGCCAAGCTTATCATTAGCCAATGATATGTTTAAAATTGGCGAGTGACGAGAGACGGGGCAATACGTGGGCCAATCAGCATTCAGCTGGGGCCAGTGGCTCCGCCCTACATGGCAGGGAGGCTCCTGGGTAATCGCTTTGGCAGAGGGACGATGTCACGGCGGGATCCACGCAAACAGTGGCAGCACGTTAATTCCGGCTGAGCCGCGATGTCAGTGGGTCATAAGCCCATAACCAGACGAGACGACTACAAAGCATTACCTCAGCGTACCAGTGTTTATACCTCTCCTCAGTAGAAGCTGTGAGTGGTGTATAACCTCATACTGAGGGGCGTCACACTCTGCCCTGCCCGCTCACCACCAGGCCTATGACCTTGCAGCGGGATCCGGTAACCCACGGCCTCTCCAGCGCCGATCTGATTAGAGGGTCCGCACCTGTCGCTCGCGCAAAGCCATTACGCCAGAGAACCGCAATTAGGGATAATTAATGTTTTGGTCTAGCAGGCCGCTGGGGAGAGAGGTCACTGCTTAGTTCCAGCCAGACAGGAGCCCGTCGAGTGCCTCGCATCGTAAAAGCAGCCTGTGAAAGCCGTAAAGACAGACGGTAAAAAAGACGAGCGTAGCTGCCAGCCCAACAGGAAATGGCAGAAATGTATGCTGGAAGGGGGCCTTATTCGTTACGGAAGATAAACATTGGCCAGGAATTAGCCACACGGCAAAAGGGTTAGCCTTGTGTTCATGTAAACATTTTCAGATTTTTACATTTTTTTTTTTATGGTATCTATGTTTTTTCCCCATCAGAAAGAGCTTGTATTTTTATGTATTTTTAAGAAGTAAATTATCACGTAATTTCTTTTTGGCGATTGTTTATCATTCAGAGTTTGTCTGGTCTTTAACCACGTTGTTGAAAATAGGCTTAGGATTTGCCCCAGACTCAGGTGTGTGGATTTGCATGGAAAAACAGAACAATATCTACCAGCATTAGTGTGCAGAAGCTGGAGTGATTTTGGTCTGGTCTCTGCTGCATTTATTATGTGTCGTGTCTCAGGTTTCAAAGTAAGGCCTTACATTTTTCTGTGGGCGATTGTAAAGGCACAAAGATATTTTTTATTTGTCCACTCGCCTGTCTGCAGAGGTGGTGATTTTCACGGAAGTGAAATGAACCGCAGAAATGCACATGAAACAAAACCAAAAACACATTTTCCAACGTGCCACTGTGTTGTACAGTCCTTCATCTTTATGTTGTATAACGTAGCAGATCGTGTATCGAATACTTTGTCGCCTGTCGCGTTTAGCGCAATAAATATTCAGAGAACATCGAAAGGAATTCCAATGTCCTTGTCGCATGTGGTGATAAGGAAGGCACGGGAAGGAGCCCGCTCGAAACAGACTCGACAGCTTTCGCTCGCGATGTCAGGAACGGCGGTTACCAAGAGTTTGCGACGAGTTGAGTTTTTTTATTCTTTTTCTGCGGGATTGTGGAGGCTCGCTTTAGGACTAGATTATTCTGGTTTGAAAACCGTAAGCTCAGAGACTGTAAAGCAGGGAGCAGGCCCGCATTAAGAGATCGATGATTAAGTGGCCGTGTGGAGCGGCGGACGGCGCTGGCAGATGTGCTGTTGTGGTACCGGAACCCCGAGTAATTTTTACCATTAAATCTGAACTTCTAGCAGGATGGTGCGGATTTCTGCTGCGAGCGATTTGCCTCGGTGAGAGATTCGGTACCGCAGCCCAGGGATGAATCACTCCCTGGTGAACCGGCACTAGGAGTGATGTCGGTGAGCGTAATGGACAAAATGAGTCCCATTACCGATGTCGGGATAACAAAAACAGCAGCAGCACCTGAAGCATTAGAGCCCTTAAGCAAGGTCAGATCTCCAGCTTTCTACTCGGGGAAGTCCTTCTCAAGCAGGTGCAGTTTAGGAAAATGGATCAAGCAGGAAGGCAGTTGTGAGGTCGGTGAAACAGCAACAGAAAACACCAAACTGGGTGAGAGATCTTTTCAGACGGTCCACATTTTTGCTCCCTCCGAGCACCTGGCCAAAGAAGAACAAGTACCCTGGTACAGGTGTGTTGGGAGCTGGGAGGGAGCAAAAATGTGGACTGTCTGATGGGGCCTGAGGACCGGGTTGAGAAAGGCAGAAGTAACAAATGACGTCCTGATAGATGGTACTCATTTGTTTGCCTCGGGGGGAAAACACGTTGATGAGAGGTAGTTATACCTCCAGGCCTCACAGTGGCGCTCTTCTCCCCACAGAGGACCTGCTGCCGACCGGCTTCCCCAACATCGACATGGGCCCCCAGCTGAAGGTGGTGGAGCGCACACGCACTGCCACCATGCTGTGTGCTGCCAGCGGCAACCCCGACCCAGAGATCACCTGGTTCAAGGACTTCCTGCCCGTCGACCCTGGCTCAAGTAACGGGCGAATCAAACAGCTGCGGTCAGGTAAGCCCCACCCTCCTGAGCGTGGCACCCAGGCTCACGCGTGTGCACGCGGTGCACTGTGACGACGGTCCCCCCCAACAATCCACTGAGTGGGTGGGTGGGCGTTTCAGGAAGTCTATTTCAGCCCCTGTTTATCCACCCTTTAAGGCTCACTTGCTCAAAATGGGACGAGTGATGAGTCCTTGGGTAAGTGCTGGCATTCCCCTCAGATTCAGGCTCTCCTGACTCGCGGTGCTCAGTCGATCGATATCCCCGCCAGTGTGCTTCCTCGAGCGGCCTGATTATAAACCTCTCTCTTCGGGGTTAGCTTCGGTGGCCTGCCGCCAGCAAAACTCCTTGTTGAATTCTGGTTGGCCACAGGTCGCCCCTGCACGGTCACAAAGAACAGAACGAAACGTGGAAAAACTGATAGCACGGGTCCCACGCGTCGCTGTCCTGTCACTGTACTTTTGGAAATCTGCTGGTAACGGTGCAGGAGATAAACACTCTCGGAATAAATAGTGAGAAGTAAAAGCTTCTTGTTTGGAAAGGATAAGGGGTTCCTTTAAGCAGACATTGAGCAATACAACAGGCGGGCTCTTTTTAAGGAATGTGGAGCTTTCTCCCACGCCTGGCCAGTTTTGCGACTGTAGCTTAATGTAGGAACCACCAACGGCACCTTTATCGGAACTCAGTCAGACACCTCAAGACCTCTGGGCTCAACGAGGATCGAGAGTTTAGACCTGCGCTAACGTCCGCCTCCACACACCAGTTTCTAGGCCCGGTTCTACTCTAGACCAAATCCCCTTCCCTTCATCGTAAGCTGCCGTGAACCAGCACCGTGAACATTGGAGGGAGGAAACACGTAGCACATTCTGACTTCATAGTGGGCCGGCAGATCCTAGGAGGGTCAGCAACAGGTCTGCAGGAATGGAAGCCTGTGTTTCGGGAACCAGCCTGTTGAAACAGCTCGATGTGTCCTGGGGTAATGGCGATGTGTCTTTCGTGGTTCACATAACTCAGCCCTTTCAGCAGATGGAGTATGTGAGTCCTCCCCCCCTCCCCCCCCAATCTGTGTTTGGCTGAATCTCACAGTTTTTCTGTCTCCCTGTGTCCAGCGATCCTGGTCGGGTCCTCCTGTCTTCTGCATTGTCCTGCTTCTTGTCTTTCACCTCTTTTGAAGAACCGCAGTTGATTACTAATTTTAACCAGATGCATGGCCAATATCGCGCCAAAGGTCAAAGTCAAATGGCGACTACGCACAATTGGAGCAGTTATAGTGTGCCATTAAGATTATATATAATAATATTTCATTCAGGTCTTTGAAATGCATTGGTTTTGTAGTTTGAATGCGTTTCCTCCATTTCATACTTCACGCGATTGATTTTGACCTTCTGGCATTTAACCATAAATGTAAATTAGACCGTAGGTTTTATTTTGCGAGAGCGTCTCTCAAATCAGAAAACTAGAAATAAAAAACATCCTGAAAGATACTTGTGTGACAATAAGTATCTAATCTTCACTATTAAAATGCACTAAAATGTGAAAGACTGTCTACTGGGTTGAATCATCTCCTGCTAAGAAACATTTTTTGAAACAAAGGTATTTGAACGAATGAGCATATAGACACACGTCCATAATTGGGAAATCTCACGGGACGTGACGTAACAGGGGGCGTGACTGCGGTCTGACTCCTCCCCTAAAATCTATTGTTCTTTTTCCCCCCTTTTTCTTATAATTTCCAGAAGCCTTTGGTAAGTGCCTACAATAGTATCCCCCCCATTTCCTGACGCAGATGGCATTTTACCAGCTTCAAAATGCATGCTGGCCCCCTCCCTTTATTTTTGAGCCTTCCTGGCCCCCCACCCTTCTTCCCCCCTTCGTACTCACATCCAGAGAAGACTTCCATATCATATTTTCTATACAAATATACTTCATTGACGACCCGTGTACTATGAGGACCTGCGAATGGAAGCCGGAGCTCCCGTCCGGCTCGCCTGCCTTGTCCCTCGGGAGCCGGATGCAGCCCCATCCTCCGCCTTCGCCTAGTGCTCCTTTTGAAGGACGTCCTCGGCACAACAGCGGCACTCGAGTCCCAAACAGTGAGCCAGGCCGGTGTGACCCCCCCCCCCCCACACCGGAGGAGAAGGAGGCCGGGTTTCTCCTGAAGTGCGTCTCCGGAGGCCTGTGATCGAGCGGGAGGCATCGGGTTGACAGAACGACCCCCCCCCCCAATGTAGCCCCCCAAACACAGGTTTATTTCAGAAAAAACGCCACCTTCCAAGTCATGTCCCCTCACCCTCGCTCGCACGCGCCAGTGAGAAGGAAATTCAGAAGCTGTTTCTCGCTGGATCCTCCGTCCCAAGCGCCGGCCCCCGTCCGCTGGGGATTCCGCGATCTGATTTTCCATGGTGCTGGCGATGCCCCTTTCGTTCATTCTTTCCCTCAACATTTCAGAGACGAGGAGGCCTAAAGCGTACAGGTGTCCGCGGCCGCGGAGGTGGTGGGTCCTGCGGCGTCCTACGCGGGACGGGTGGGTCCCGGGACCTGCACCAGGGCCCCGCCTCGCCCAGCACCATTTACGCCAGATAGAATAAGGCCCCTTTCAAGAAAACAGGCTCCTCTCCTGACATTTCAAGGCTGGCTGTCGATCCGGAGACTTTAATCCTTGTTCTACTGGAGTGACCGCGCGTTTCGAGAGCCAGGTCACATGGAAGAAATGCTCTAATAGAGTTTCTCTCTTGGGGGGGGAGGCGGGGGGGGTATTAGGATATGTTTTAAAAAAAAATTTATTCTGCAATTCGGTTTTTGAATAAGCTTCACTTTTACGGTTGACCGAGGCGGAAGACTCCCAGGCCAGAGCGTAACGTATTTCAGCAGGGAGAGCATGCAGGTCAGCATGTGATCCCCCCCCGCCCCCGGAAGCGCGGGCATGGGAATCAGAATGGAGCGGAACGTTGGTACAGATCCCCAGGCGCGATTTGATGTGGACTTCAGTTTCTCATTTCTTTATTTTTGGTTACTTCTTAGGTTTTTTTCTGCCGTTGGGGGGAGTTGATGCTCTGATTGACGGCTTCTCTGCTGGGGTGTGGAAGAAGCTGAGCGGGGGACAGATTTCAGCTGGTTATTTTGGTCCATGGGCACCCGGCCTGTCACCAAACAGCATCCATCTGTAAACAGCAGAAAGATGGGCTGGTTTTATGCCGTCCAGGTGCTCGCCGCGGCTCACATTAATACCTTGGAATGGCTTCAGCCGCAGTTTCATGGCCGCCTGTGTGTGGGGGGGTTGGGCGCTGTCGGTGCATGGTGTTCACTCTGCCACCGGTCAGGATGGAGTTTGACATTTGCCTGCCCTTCCTGTGCCCTTGGGGAGTGCGAGAGATTAGCTGCGGCGCTTCGCTGGCTTTTTCGCTGTCACGACACGTTCATGAATCCTTAATGCAAAAAGTGCATTTGGCCAGAAGACTGCTTCTGGGGGGGGGGGGGGGGCGACATATTATGATACACACACACACACACACACACGGGCGGCTACAGGAGGAGCCAGCAACGGATGACAGACCAGTTTTACGTGCGAGTGAGAGAACAGTAGCGGTCTGTTTCGGAGAGACAGCAGTGAGGGACTGTCTGGTTATCACCCCCAAAGAGGGCAGGGTATTCACACCCTGTGGTCACACTGAGGCCTCAAGCTGACTGAAAGGGCCACTGCATTTCAGTAATGTCCCTCAAACAAGTTGCCCCATCACCGTCGTGAGTCATCGCCAGTCCCCCGGTTTGGCAGGGGCCGAAAGAGCCCAAAATTGGCCTGAATCAAGCTGAGAAGTTCACCTTGGGATCTCGGGCCAAGGACCGAGAGAGACTGGCCATCGGCTGCAGGAGTAATGAACGTCCACGCTGGCTCCCACCACGTCAGTAAATCCAAAGAGAGATCCCTGCCTGGCGAAGACGCTCCATTTTTCACATAACGACTTACACCATGAAGCAGCTTCTTCCTCTCGGAATCCAGTTGCGTGATTTACCTGTAATGGTGTTTGTACGGAGATCCAGGTCTGTTGAAGATCTGCTGCCTTTCTGATGAACCTTACTCAGAAGAACAGGACTGACACTGAAATTACCTCCCCTGCTTCTTGGTTCTGCATCCCTCAACCTTTCACAGTACAGATTCCCATTATCAACCCTAGGTGACAGTCCTCACTCCATAAACCTGCTTTTTTAGTTTACCTTTAACCAGTACCTAATCAAATCTAACCTTCCCTAACCTTAAGTAATTCCTAACCCTAACTCTAACATTAACTATCACTAAATTATTGTACTGCTGCCTCTACCCTCACCAATTAACTGTTGCCTTTTTTAAGATTTTTCTGTGATCAGAAACAGGAAAAAAAAAAATTGGGTGTCTTGCCTGGTTCTGAAGTGCTCTGCCTTATTGCGTTGAAGCTTAGTGGAGATGTTTTGAAAGCCGTCAGTGATCAGATCACTTTCCCTACTGGCTGTCATGCTTTTTTTTCTGAATTTGTCTGGTGCTTAACATGTTTACAAACCACCTATCCTGATTTTACAGTTATCTGTTATGTAACACAAGGCCAAGAATTCTTTAAAGGAAAAGGTTCTTTAAAACACTTGGTTATCTTGTTCTGACCTACTGTTTAGAAAGGCACATCTTTGGTAAGAGTTACCTCCAAAAGGCAAAAACAGAAATAAAACCCTCGAAGGTCACCAGACATGGAATGAAATGTAAGATAAGTAAAGATGTCGTGGCGTCCTTTCCTAAAAACATGGCTGCCCACTGCCCCTTAGGCTTCTGGGTAGGCAGGTCTCAGAGCCCTGACATTACTCTGCGGATTATCGAGAACCTGGCAAAATTCCCCTGGCCTCACCTGACACACGTGGTTTCGGGAAGCTCTTTCCTGGGACCTTGAAACGAAACCGTGCAGTTAGCTAGGTGATTTTTCTTATGAATGCTATCAGTGTTCTAGACATTTATAATAAATATCTTTGGAATCTTTCTTTCGCATCTTATGACGACGGGTGTGAGCCGCCTGTGTGGCTTTCTGACCTAACCCTCCATTGATGAGACCACCTGACTCTCAGCCCCGGGTGCAGCCACCCTGTGGCTCCTCAGTTGCAATTAATCGACTGCAAAAAAAAAAAGTTATTGACCTGAAGAGGAACCATCTATAGAGTCGCTTATCGGCGTGACTGGAGGCTGCAGTGATGCATTTCCTGCGTCGCGCACAAAAGGTACGGGAAGCATTACTCAATGCGACGTTCGCATTTCTTTGAGGGAAAGCAGCAGTCTGTATTTCCAGTCAAATTAATCAATTCGTCAATGATAATTAACCCTAAGCAGTGATAACAGTAATTTAGAAAGCAACCCATCCCTAAGCAAACAAATACTAACATAAATCTTAAACTAAACTCACTTTTTTTATTTCTTTTCCAGAGGGTACTCCTATACGAGGTAAGACAAATAACCAGAGCACTAACCACTAATAAATCCTAAACCCTAACAGTTAACCAGCAGCACAATGGGAATAACTCGTGCTTTTAACAGATCAGCTGCCTCTACACCTTTGTTTCCGTGTCTGATGTGTGTCTCGTGTTTCTGTCAGTGTGTTTTCAGTTTGTGTCACCTTTGCACCTCCCCCCAGATTCACTCCCTGCCCCCTTTTTAATTTTACCCAATTGTATTTTGTCCTTTTTGTGTCATTGTGTGACGTGTGCTGTGTCCGATGTTCGTTTTCCCTTACAGCGTACTGAGTTGCCAAGGTGTCCCCCGGACTGGGGGGATTTGGAGGGCTGGGCTTTGGTTATTGTTATCATTTCTGGCATTTCCAGGGATTTGAGACTAGAGATCTCGGGGTGCCTGATCGTGGTGCCAATGAACTTCTGGGTGAAATGTTCTTCGAGCCCACTGGCCCCTAGGCCCCCACTGCTGGGTGTGATCTTTCTCTGATGCGAGAAGGGCAGCGCACGCCATTACTCATGGTAGTGTGCTCCGCTGAGGTTTTATGTTCCCAAGCTAGAGACTCCTTCAGAATACTGGAGGGACTGGCGTGAACTTCATTCGGCTTTAGCCCAGCTTTTTGAATGGCACGTCTGAAGGGGTGAATTTTAATATTGCATTAAAATGGCACGTGAGTAGTCACTTACCAAAATGGCAGGCAGGGGCCATGATGACCGAAGAGGTGGTGTGTCAGATTTACTGTGGAATGAGAAATGAGGGTGTGGGTAGATGGGGGGGGCTGCTGACGTTTTGACGTGGAGTATCTCGGGGAGGGGCATGCGACACTGCGATATCCCGTCAGGACGTTATAAATGGTCAGAAAAGAGCTGATGAGGTGGTGCATGAGAACGAATCGAAGGGCGTCTAAAAATGTGCCAATTTAAAACTTAGTCCATGTCCAGGTAGTATCGTGGTACTAGCAACGAAAAATCTAAAGAGGGCTTCATTTGCAGGACCGTCCCAGTGCTATTCCCAAAGTAGTGCTGATCTCCAAAGGTCTTACGCCAGGGACATTTCAGGCAAGAAAAGAAGCCAGCTGCTCCCCTTTGTATTTTCCTGTGGAGGTTGCGGGTTTAGCGGAATGCTATTGCTCATCGCTAACCCCATGACGGTATTTATGTCGTCCAGCGTAATAAGCTCTGTGTCTGTGTGTGTGTGTGTGTGCGCGCACGTGTGTGTGGCCCACAGGTGTGCGCGTGTGTGTCCCACTGAATGCAGTGAATGATCTTCCCACCATGAATGAGAAAAAGTGGTGAATTCTTCCCAAAGCAGCTCTGTAGCGGTAGATGAAGGTTCTAACGGATCACGCTGAGCTCATCCCACACTCTGATTCACGTTTAGCTTCCTCGCCTGAAAGGGAAAACGCCACATTTTTAGTGCATCTGTGTTTTGCCACTTTGAAAAGTATTAGCCTCAGGATTCACCAAATAATAATAAAAAAAACTCTCAGACTCTCTCTGCAGATTTATATTTGGCTAGTGAAGTTTCTGTTTTTTTTTTTTATTTGGAAATCAAGCAACATCAGTTATTATTTTTTTTTCCCTAGCTCAATCTCATATGACGATTGGTTTCTAAGCAGGTACAGAGTGTTTGTCTCTCCTCATTCTCTCCCGTCTCTGAGCCACAGAACTGAAACAAGAGCTGTCAGCTGAGGCTCCTTTTCTGAAGCAGTGTTTCTCAAATCATCCCTCTGGGACCCACAAGACAGAACACGTTTTTGCGTCCTGCAGGCAAAAATGTGGACTGTCTGGCCGAGGGTTGGAAGTCAGTGTGGACCATCTGGGAGTCCCTGCGGACCGGGCTTAGAAACACCGCTCTAAAGAAACATAAAAATTTCCCATAAGGCAAAGCGTCCAGCCAGTCATTTTCCACCAGTGCCATTAACCGAGTCATCTCTTGTCATTCAGCTGATTAAGCGCTCGAGAGCTTTCTGGGGAAACTGCCCTGGGTTTTATTGTCGCTGATGGGGGGGACTCATGTCACCCCCCGCTGATGTGTAATGGACTGGCCCATGTATCGTCACGAGGCACGTGAATCTGTTCATCACAACACCTGGAGCTTAGCCGCAATTGCTGGTGGTCCCCGGTGCGAGGTCTACGTCTCTGAGCATCGCTTCTTCTCTGTGAATCGTAGCGTAACACCACTGCTGCCCGACACCAGAGCATCTGGCCAAATATGAGCCTGTCGCTGTAGATTTTTTGACGTAGCCCCTTCCGGGGGGGGTGCATATTTTACGTGTGATGGGAAGTCAGTGCAGGGAAGACTGTGAGTCAGGGGGTGGGATGGCCCGTAACCTGGGGCTGTCAACCCTACCCCACAGCACGCAGGTTTCGGAGAGATGGGGGCCAGCTGGGGTAGTAAAAAATGCAATTACATACAACACCCAGCTAATTGTAATTTAGATGGGGGGGGGGGTGGAGCTTGGGGGGGCAGTTACAGAGACATAGACATGGAAAACATTTATTTAATATGAATTCCAGCATATTATTATACTCTGGGGATTTTAGCATTAAAACACGAAACCCCGGGCATTCAGTCAGGGCAGTGATGGTGCGGTCCAGCGTTGAAATGGGTTCAAGGGAAAAATGTATAAATAAGCTATGTGTGTGAGAGAAGGATTAATGAAACACAGAGAAACACTCTGACACTTTCTGGAAATGACCGAAACCAGTGCGTGTAACTCAAAAGCGACCCCAGGAACACAGAAACTGGAATATTTGCTACGCAGGCTTGGCCGAATTAGACGGTGCACACCAAAATAAGAGGGGCGGCAAATAAAAGATGCACAGTGTAACTAAGAAGGTTCACGGTGGCTTGCTGCATGTTCTCCACCTCGACTGGCACGGCGTGGACTGATAAACTTGCGGCGAGGGGGACACGGGGCTTGAAACAGACCCCGTCCCATAGCTTAAACATTTTCCGCTTGCTGTAGTAGCTTGTGGCTATGGGGCTATAATGAAGTGTGCAGAGAATAGTCCATCAACTGACAGAATTAGCTCCTGCTCACTGGGTATCCTGCTTTTATTCAGTGGCTGCAGTAGGGTTTTGATTGGTGTATTGATTAGGCCGTTTGGGGGTGGAGGTGCAGTGACAAGGGCTGAACGGAGGTCTTGGACAGCTTGGTTTAATCAAAGGGATGACTTTATTTGGCAAAAAAATGGAACACAGAAGACTGAAGGTGGTATAAATGTCTAAGAGGCCTTTTTCTACTGATCTTCTCTAATGCACCCCTTAAATGCACCAGGCTGACCGTAATTAATGGGGTTAATTGTGAGCACGGGGGCACGACGATTAGTCTGCATGGAGATGCAGAAGCCTGCTTAGACTGGGCTGTGTTCTGTTGCGGTGTTGCAAATTTTCCACTCGGTGGCGTTAATATTCAGCTAGTTCCGAGATACTCATACTTATCCTGAGCACACGGCAGCCCGGCTCCTCGCTGCGTTTAAAGGCACGGACTGCCAGTTTGCAGGAGTGACGTCATGAACCCGCAGATCTGGGCCCACGGGGTTCGACCCAGAGGTGGCATCTAAGCGCACACGGCCTCCTTTTTGCCCCCCCCACCATACCTGCACGCACATCAAAGGATCTCCTGCATCTCCCACCGTAAAAACCTTGAGCCGCCCACATCTGTCAGGCAAATGTTTCCCTGTCCCCGCAGGGTCTCGGGGCAGGGTGCGAGGATCAGATGCGAGTCATGGCTGGTGTCCCGTCCAAGACAGGGTATTCACAGCATATGCGTGTAATTATCACTGTTACACATTGCCTTAGATAAGATTGGACTGAAGATACTTCGAGCGAGCGGGGGAAGGGAATAGGTTTACACGGAGGATGTAGGATTCCGGGGATCGCCAGTATGGAACAGCATGCTTATTTAGTCTGCGCTAAGTGCACGTGTGTTGCTGGGAGCTGGCTGATAAGGTCTCCGGTCTGTGATAAGTGACCCTGCATTCCTGCATAGCTTACCGATGAAACACACGATTAGCCCATGGCGAAGGAACACCGCAGGGGGTGCTCCATTTATGCTTAGTGTGTGTGTGTGTGTGTGTGTGTGTGTGTGGGCCAGTGCGTACGTGCAGCTCAGAGCTTCGCTGGACGACTATCCCCACCCACCCACAGGAGATGCCCATCAGTGTCCCCTCTCAACCTGCATGCTCAGCGAGCAGCTCAACACGCCTTGTTAGCCAAGGATGCGGGGAAGGAAGGACGAGACAAGCCAGAAGCTCTGCCAGACGACGGCGTGCCGACACGCCCCGCCTGAGCCGTAACGAGTGCCAGCAGTCTCTCTGTACGTGAGGCAAAGGCGCGGCAATCTGTCACCGGTCCAAACAATCCCGAACCCACTAATTATATCATCATGCCCGTGGCTCACTAATGAGGAATTATCTGACAACTTGTGGGGTTTTTTTTTTTTTGGATGGATTGTTTTGTGTAGTTATGCTGTTGGTGTGTATAAGTATAGCTAAGGTTCTGTGTTGTTGTGTAAAGTCCGTCTTTAGTGGGCTGAGTATATATGTAGAGCATATATATTTACTAAGATACAATTACAGTGTATTTATTTAAAGACCTTTTTTATGCAAGGTGTGCTATTGAAAGCAGGGTCAGACTGTCTCTGAAGTGATTGGGCATTAAGGGCCCAGCTTAAGGGCTCAGCAGTGACATCACTCTCCCAATCCTGGGATTCAAACCCGCGACCTTCCGATCACAGACACAGCGCCCCAACCCACTGTGCCCCACGCCATCACCATTAGCTGCAACAGACTTTTGACTCTCCCCATCAAACCTCAGGTTAATCGACCGCATTTACCCATAATCCATCTAGCCACATTTCTGCCAGATGCAGTGAGAATGCCTTGCTAGAGGCTGCCAATCACATCCACCCAGTCCCTGCAGAAGACCATGGGGAACCCCGCGCCTGCCATTGTACAGTAGTTATATTATCATCGTGGGCATGTCCCCTCGACTTCGACTTGGACTCCTATCACTCCCAGTGCTCTAATACCAATCCCTGCTCCCCCCCCCCCAAAATTTCTGTTCCTCTCCCAGGTGCCCTCCAGATAGAGAACAGCGAGGAGACCGACCAGGGGAAGTATGAGTGTGTGGCGTCCAACAAGGAAGGCGTCCGCTACTCCTCCCCTGCCAACCTATACGTGAGAGGTAGGGAGCTACGCGGAGCCACGGGTACTGAGGTCGCTCCAGCAGGGGTCAATACGGGCCCTCCTTGCTCGGCTAGGAGTTAGCACCCTGTCCATAATATACGCAGGGGTTCCCAAACAACATCTGAACGGTTTACCATTTTCTGTGTATATATTCTCTTAACTTTGCATTTAGGGACTATTGTCTGGGTCGCTTGGTAGTTTTCCTGTAACCTTTAAGTATAAATATACCCAAAATCTCAGTGCATTGCCTGCTGTGTTACCCTACTTCCCTGTCTCCATGCGATCTTACGCTCTTTGTGCTGCATCACGCCCCGGTTGTCTGTTCAGCCTGGTGACGGGAGACATGAGGCAGCGAGGCGTGCTGTGACTCTTACTCGCGGTGCGCTGTTAGTCACAGAGCTGCTAAACTTTTTGGAAGAAAAATTGGCGATAAATGACTGCAAGCGCACGGTAACGCACAGCGACCAGCCGCCGGCATGCCTCGTCTCTCCCATCACAAAATGAAACCACTCAACACTACTAATTATATAACTGTTGTTTGTCTAGAAGTCACTTATAGCATGTTTGACCAACAACCTTAACGTAACAGCTTCTAACGAGGTCCCACGTTGCTATCCGCCATGCATTCTCTGCGGCTGAAGTCGTAGCCCTGGAGAAACCAGACTGGCATTTGTAATTCAAGGAGAAACAGGAGCTCTGCTGTTTGGGGTTCTTGGATTGGTTCAACGGTTCGCTGAAAGTAAGGCAGATTTCGATTGGCTGGGAGGATGAAATGTAAAAGAATGCAATTACCCACACCCTGAGAACTGTCCAAAAAATACACTCTTCATATGCTTCATATCTACGTCCAATTAATTATTAACGGGCACATTATTGGACAATAGGTCCTTTACCGTTTGTATCCACGCATTAGTATGCAGACCATGCGAGAGGCTTGTCTTTGAATTTAAATGTAGCCAACTGGGAAACGCGGTCGGAGCCGCTTCTGGAACATTCGGTGCGAGCCTGACGTGACAGTGATCCAGGCAGCTTCCGAAGCCGGATTCACGAGGGAGCCGAATCCCACACCTAGAAAAGGGTCGCTTGTTAACCTGAAAAACAAGCGACCTCCTGGCAGCCTCTCAGCTTCTCACAGTCCTGGGCTAATGGAAGGGGGGGTGGGGGCTTTCTCCGAAGAAATCGCTGAAGTCCACGGCGAGTGTGAAGCTCAACATCGCTGGCAGCCAATCTGTGGCGTAGCCATGAGTTTAGAGGAAGGATCTGTGTTTCCTCTCGTTTTTTTTTCCTTGTCCTGAAATCAATTTAAGTGTCTTTTAACCAGATGTATTTTATTTGGGACTGCGTTGAAATTAGTAGCTACAGCAATATGGAACCACCCAAAAACCAATGGGACTTGATGATGAAACTTGAATTCATTGGAATCAACCCAAATGGGCCGTGTTCTTCTATACAACCTTAGCTGCTAATTTTAACAAAACCTCTACTGTTTTATTGGTTGTTGGTTGTTGTCTCTCTTCTTTTGAGGTCTTTCAGTTTGTTTACTTTTATTTTATTTATTTCTTTCTTGTGAAAACAAACTGGCCACCATGGGAGCTCTTTTAGGTGGCAAAGACACAATGATTTGTTTGGAACAAGGTGGCCGACACTTATCAAGACTAACGGCCACGGCAGGAGGGGGAGAGTGTGTGGGGGTGGGG
>JAODKN010000044.1:8509974-8550570 GCA_026774425.1 Petrocephalus zakoni
CGTCTTTCTCAGATTAGCAATTGGCTGGATCCTCTGTAGTCACTTATTTCGAGTGTGTACTTGTGGTAATGATTATCTGTACGTTTATTTTCTGTGCTATATACATATATACACATACTTATATATAATATCGATGTGTATATATATATGTATATATATACACATGTATGTATATATATCCAGTATCTCGCCCTACCATTGGCTGTGGTTGTAATTCCTTTTCGCCTCCTTTTCCCTGAGTTTTGCTCTGCTTTTTGACTCACAAAACAAGCTGAAAACACTAAAAACAAATTATACTAACCACACATGTTCTTATTTCAGTGTTTTTGTTCTTGTCGCCTGTTAAAGAGAGAGATCCATCCTGGTGAATAAGATTCAGCGGGGCTTGCTCGTGACCATCAGAGGTGTTGACAGCATTATACAGAGCCGTATACATTAGTTACGTTTTTTTTTTTTGGTTTGTTTTGTTTTTTTGTCCCGCACCAAAGGCCTGGGCGTTTCTTCCGGCCAGAAGTGGCTTAAATGGGTTTGTTCTACTCCCAGTCTGCCTAGCGTTCTATCTCAGACAGTGGGACACAGACACTCCTATATTATTCATTCAGTTCCATTAGGGGTCTGTGCATCTGAATAGATTTTGACATTTATGTGAAGCAAGTAATAACCTCCGTCAAATTGACCAAAAGAAACTGCTTTATTTCAAATTTCTTTATGATAATACCCTTTCATTTTTTTATATATAAATGAAAATGCCAAATTAAGTGAAACCCAAATGAAGGTTTTAGTCAAATGGCAAGTCCATTAAGCCCCCGAATTGCATTTTTCATGTATTTCATAAGTGCTCCTACATTAAATTTTATAGTCTGTAGTTGTTGAGCTTTGTACACGGGGCATTAACACGAGGATTAGATTGCCGTCAAATTGAATGTCGCAGCAAAGTCTAGATTTGCCTGTATAATAAATACCTGCCATTGATCTCTGAAGGCAGGGTCTCTCTCCTAACTTCTAATCTGATGTCATTTAGTCTGTTATGACATGTCTCTGTGCAGACGCACGTCCCTCCTGCACTTGCGTTAAATATCAGTCTGCGGAGGATGATTCCAGAATCCAAACGTGGACGACTCATGTGTCTGTAGAATTGTCCTCTGTGCTATATGAGGCACAGTGTGATGGTGTAATTCCAGCCAGAGTGGATAGCTGAGGATGGCTCCAAGGGGGCGGAGTCTGAAAGTCATGTGATCTTGGGGTGATGATTAGTCGACACCCCCACCCTCTCTCTGAGGACCGCAACTGAGGTCTAAAGAATGTTGGCAAGTCTTTGTTCCTCGTAGAAACTTGAAGTACAATCAGTCTGTTTTACCCAGCTGGGGCATTTTGTATGGCTTGAGCACTTCAAACAAGTGCATCATTGTTGGGTTCGACCACAGTCAGTCTCATTAAAACAGAACCCTCCACACTGGAATTCTCCGTCCAGTGCTATTAGATGGATAGATACTTACATATATATTGATCCCAGGGGGAAATTTGCATAGAGCAGGAACATTAATTGCAAAAGCAATATCCATAGTGCAAACAACCCGCAAAAACAAACAAATGAGGAAATGTAAAAATAAACTGCCTGACTAAACATACTTTATAGGCATATATAACATATATTATTATACTAACCAGCAAATGCCCTGTTGCGTCTTTTCTCCAGTGAAGGTGGATTTTTCTGACAAGAACATAAGTTGGGTTTTTCCCCTGTTACGAAATTATGTATAGGTTATATTCGGAAAAGTCAGCTACTTATAAAAATCTGCTGTGCGACCAAATGGTAGAATGTCTTTCTACCTTTGAAAGCAGAGCTGGGAGGCAGGCAGAATCCTGTTCTTTTTTTACTCTTAAAGTAATATAGCATCCTACCCAAAGGTGCTTCTTATTGAACACAAATGTGTATTTTTTTTGTGAGTCAATTTCACGGGAAACCTTCAGTCTGCTACCGTACAGTAGGTCTGCGCTGTGCTCGACTGTGTGTAGTGTCGCCTGGTCCCCTTGGCATCTGCCTGCATGACTTGCGCTGCGTCTGTTTGTGAAGTCGACAAACTCAAGCTAGATTACACCCTGCCCGCCTTCCCTGACAGAGCTGACATGGAACCGCATTCCGTCAGAGCCCCGACTTCCTGGGCCGGCTGGACATGCCTTTTCATTTTATTTAGAAGACT
Source organism: Petrocephalus zakoni (assembly GCA_026774425.1). NCBI lineage: Eukaryota > Metazoa > Chordata > Actinopteri > Osteoglossiformes > Mormyridae > Petrocephalus > Petrocephalus zakoni. Next base: position 8,512,176 of record JAODKN010000044.1, read on the forward strand.
CGTTCAGCTCATGGTTATAACACCTTATGTGTAATCAAAGGTGCAAAGTTCAGGTCCAGAAAGCAAAAATCCAAAGGTTTTGTTTCAACCAACCAGTTGAGTGCTCTGCGACTATGACTCTTTACGCACAAATGATTGGTTGAAACAAAGTCTTTGTCTGGATTTATACTTTCTGAACCCGAACTATGCACCTCTGCCTGTAATATAACCCCAGGTGATCCTTTCAGTCTGGGTAGTTTTGTTGAGAGCTGAACGACATACTAAATATGATCAAACGTATAACGAGGCTTTATGACTGCCTTGTCATGTTTAAATAAGACTGTGATGAATTGACATCGATCACTGCTAAGTCTGAGAGAGTAAAGCAAGCTGGAGATACTGTGCAATTTACAATTCTGGCAGTATAATTATAAACAGTGTTGCAAAGCAAAAGTGCCGCACTGTGCGGCACGCGGTGGCCGGCGGCTGTTTCTCGGGAGGAGCGCGAGTGTAATCTCAGCTTCACGGTGACACTAAAGGCTGCACATTATTCTGGCATTCCCCTTCATTTTGTGGCAGCGCAGACCCATTCTGGCTGCCTCTCCAAAATGGCCGATAATGTCCGCCCTCTGCCCTCCGTTTTGGCGCACCTTTGCCTCCTGTAGACTTAGGGGAGTGCTGCTCTCCACCACACCAGTTAAGACCGTTGAGTCGCCTGTCTTCACACCGGGGCTTGAAATGGAATTTACTGCCACCCTGAGGTTCATCTTTGTGGGTGGGGTGGACCGCAGGGGAGCGGGGGTGTGGTGTTTATTTTTTATAATTATTTTGTCACTGGACATACCGGTTGATCTTTGTGAACGAGGACACAGTTTCTTTGGAATTCTTATTACTTTGGTCGACAAGATTTCAGACAACACCGAGTCGTCTGGGCCCCAGCCCTCCGCCACTGTCTGGACTTGGACTTGATTTATATCAATATTTACTGCAAAACAAGTAATTACCAGTTTCATAGCATATGAGTAATACCAAAGCTGCTACTGGTAATGCACAATGTAGAAGAAATTGCCGAAAATGTGACCTGCTTCCTTGGTCTCAGTAAGATATGGTGGATTTTCTGAGCGGCCATCGCGATTCCCTCCGTTATCCTAGTGTGGGGCCATTTTTTGTTCAGCATTGGAAATTAACACGTCATCATTTTAGCAGTAATATTTTAGCGACCCACGCAGCAATAATAGGGCAAGCCAATACGCATATCCACAGGTATAATAATTCAACATGATTAGTAAGGGCAGAGTTATATGTCCCTGATACACAGTACAATGATAATAGCCTCCATAATTCCTGCGAAGTACCATATTTATTGTCGTTTTTAGTGGTTTGAGGTGTGAGCTGTACCCGTTCAGATTAGCTCTTTTATCACTAGAGAAAGACGTTGGCCTGCTTGGTGAATCCTCATTCGCTTAGCCTCAGAAACTTACAGCCCCGCCTACCAGCCTTAGCCAGTCTATAACTGGAGATGCTTACGTTGCGATCCAGTTGGCCGTCGTTCATGTGATCGTTAGGATAATCTGTTTACTCTATTCTGAGGAACTAAAGGCTGCTCTGAGCCAATTTGCGCGTCAGTGTGCTTGTGCAAGATTATATATTTTAAAAATCTCCGAAATAAATGTTTCAACAAAAAGCACGTGTTGTGTGGCACGAATCGGGCCTTTAGTATTAAGTTCCATCTGACTTTTTTGTTTCCTTGAAGACTTTTGCAGTTTTGCACCTGGGAATGGCATGCTTGAATGAGCTTAGGTGGCTTGTTCTAGACATTTCTCTCTAACTTTTTGTGCTGTCCTCCGATCTGTATGTCACTACATGTGGCCAGACAGAAACATTCATGCATGTCTTTGTGACGAATGGGCTGCTCTGTTCCCCTTTGCTGGTCAGAATGACTATTCTGCCACCTTCTAGATCATCGTTTATTTATTTTCGGGATTTTTCGACATCCCTCAAAGCCTTGGCACCAGCCTCAGCTGACGGCCGGGCAGAAGCGTAGGAGGTTCTGGAACATGCATGTGCTGTGTTAACATGCGTCTGCTGCCCTTTTTAGTGAAGCACTGCTTTGCCTTTTTGAAGCACAGGCTGGTTCACTAGGCATTAAGCACTAAGACGCATTTGGGTTGAACTACTCTTATGATGAGTTATGCTTATCTGCTTATCTTTATTTCCTTCTCCCCAAGAGAGGGGGACAGTGGATCCTGGATTTCAAGCCTCGATGTGTGAGACCTGTAGCCCATGGAGAACCATGCTTTCCTTTTAGTCCAATCAGAATCCTGCTTTCCTCTTTCCTACCTTATCCTCCTCTTCTTGCCCCCTTCCCATGTCCAAGAGGTCCTGTACTCTGAGTCTGTCTGTCTGTCCCAGTGCTCCTGTCTGCTGTCTTGCTGCCTAGGTCTTGTAACCTCCCCCCCCATCTGGTCCTTCGTCTTTGGTCTGTCCACACATTCCGTCCGTCTGTCTGTATGCCTTCCCCCATCCCTTCCTCATCCTGCAGTAATCCATGATGTCGTCATGCCTCTAGGATGCCTCCCGCATACCGAAAAGACCGATATTCCAAAATTCCTGTGACATCTCCCCCCTCCCTCGCCTTCCACTTCAGTCGTCCCAAACAACCCCATACCAAAACCATACTGGCCAGTTGAGTCGTTCAGAGGTTAACCAGTTTGCTCACATCTACCTGCTTTAAGCACTTTTCTAAATAGCACATTTAATTGGGAATCATGTAGTTTTGTTTCAAAATAGGACTTAACTATCACCTATAACGTAAGTATGTCTGCGGGTGAGGCTAAGATCACTTTAGAAAGTTTCGAGAAAAAATATAAGCCAATGAATCGCCTGGCCCACCCCTCCGCCCCTCCATTGCATTCCATTCTTTAGGCGTGTGTGTAGGGTTGGCAGCTGCATCCACGTCGTTGGGACATAGAGATGCAAAACCTTTCGTAGACCTAGCATTTTACTCTCTCAAAACTGTTCCTTTTTTGTCGTTTTAGTCTTTTTTTTTATTTTGATATTTTAAGTCATTGCTGTATATCTCTAGCCATTTTGACAATTTGGTTCTTTTGCTTAACATTATTATTCTCATATACATGTATGTACTTGTCCGTCTGCCAGGGCTACAATGTGGCGATGTGCTCGTATCACATTGGATCACATTGATCGGATGAACGATAAATAATCAAACTCAGCATTTTCCTTTCTGTCCCCACATCTTTTTTTCCTTTCTGGTTTTCCTCCTCCTCCTCTCTTTCACCCTCTTTCTAACCATCTTCGTTCGGGCATGCCAGCGACCCCTCTCTTATACTCCACCGCGCATCGCTGTCTCTGACTTACCTTTTCTTTTGTCGTTTACATTTCAGTCTTTTTTTTTTCTTTCCTTTCAATCTCCTCTGCATGGCGTCTGTGAAAATGATAGCTGCATCTCTCGATGGAACCGTGTCGGATTCTAAACAGGCTTCGTCCACTCGATCTACCCTGAACCACAAAAATCAGATTAACGTTTCTCATCTTTAGCCGTAGGTTGACAGTGCAGTGTGGCGGCAGCCAAACGGCTAAACTTTCAGCTCTGGAGGCTGTACGTTTTCATAGGTCAAAAGGCTCCTCACAAGGTTTTGTTTACATTCTTCTGCTTCCTGTTTATTATTGGGTCTATTTTTGTAGGTGTCTCCACCTTATGAGGGTTGGGGTGGGGTTTAGTCATATATAGGAGAGAATGTTACATTTTAAAAGATGAGAAACTGATAATAGATTTTTGTGTTCTCAGCTGTGATGTGATGGGTCCAATACAGGTCAATGGAACCTTGTTGCTATGAAGTCTTGCTTCAGTGTCAATCTCTATTGTTGGTGAAGCAGCTCTTTTAGTTTAGCTCTGTACCATGATTTTAATTTATTCTGCACATACTTGCTTTATTTGCCATCATTGACCAGATGTTGTCAGGTGATTCGGCGTTACTGTTTAGCGAAGGTCGCATTTTTATCTGCTTGTTTTGTTACCTCTCTCTGTTCTGCTCTCTCTCGCCCCTTCCAGTCCGTCGCGTGCCTCCTCGTTTCTCAATCCAGCCCACTAATCACGAGATCATGCCGGGCGGCAGCGTCAACATCACCTGCGTGGCGGTGGGCTCGCCCATGCCCTACGTCAAGTGGATGCTCAACGACGAGGACCTCACCCCGGAGGACGAGATGCCGGTGGGCCGCAACGTGCTAGAGCTCAACAGCGTGCGCGAGTCGGCCAATTACACCTGCGTGGCCATGAGCAGTCTGGGCATCATCGAGGCCGTGGCCCAGATCATCGTCAAGTGTAAGGGCAAAGGGGCAAACCGGGACAGGTCCCTGGCGAGTTTGGGAAGGCTAAAGTAGACTTTCAGCACATTTCAGTGGGATGTCCGTGTATGTGTATATATAATTATATATGGTTGTATATTTATAAATAACCTATATACTTAAAAGAAGCTCGCAAAAACGTTAGAAGAATATGCAAATTCCACACACACACCAGGCCATTGTCACCTGCCTATTGCCTGCTACCTACTTCCTGTTTACTACTCTCCTCTCTTCTCAACCACAGCCCTGCCAAAGCCCCCAGGCACTCCAGTGGTTACAGAAACCACGGCGACCAGCATCACCATCACCTGGGATTCAGGGAACCCCGATCCTGTCTCGTACTACATCATCCAGTATCGCGCTAAGGCCCCTGACAGCAAATTTGAGACTAAGGATGGCATCACCACCACCCGCTACAGCATTGGGGGCCTATACCCCAACACAGAATACGAGATACGGGTGTCGGCCTTTAACGCCATTGGCCAGGGCCCCCCCAGCAATCCAGTGGTGGCCCGGACAGGGGAACAAGCCCCCGCTAGCCCACCTCGGAACATCCATGCCCGAATTATTTCCCCGAACACCATGATGGTGCGCTGGGAGGACCCAGAGGAGCCCAATGGACAGATCAAGGGGTATCGGGTCTACTACACTATGGACCCGTCCCTGCCAATGAGCCAGTGGCAAATCCACAACGTGCAGCAGAGTTTTATGACCACTGTGCAGAGCCTAACCCCATCTGAAACATACACCATCCGCGTTCTGGCCTTCACGTCCGTGGGTGACGGACCTTTCTCTGAGCCCATACACGTCAAGGTGCTGCAGGGAGGTAAGGATCCACCTGAACCCGGATCTGTGAAAACTTGATTCATTCTCCGTCATCTGTGTCTTTAGAAACCCTGCTAATCTGCCAAGCCTGTTAGCTTTTCAGCTTTATGAATTAATTGTCGAAGTCCGAGCAGCAATGCATTCACCTTCTTTTGTGGTCTGCTACAGTTCCAGGGCAGCCCACTAAGTTTCAGACGGGTAGGGTGACAGACACGTACATCGAGCTGACCTGGGAGCCCGCCTACGATAAAGAGGGCATCATCAGCTATGAGCTGCTTTACAAAGAGGGGAAGTCTGGCACTCAGGTAGTGCGCCACATAAAAAGTCCTCCTTGTTATTGTAAATGCATTTGTAAGTGACTACTGACTTTGACTACAGAGTTCTTTTAGCACTGTGCTTCGTGCTGCAAATCTTGTCCTGATATCCTCATTATGTCTAAATGCAGCTGTTGCTTCTTATTTTATATTAGTCACTGTACCTTACTGCACCGTGCAGGAGTCCGTATTAGATTTGGGCGGATAGCGGTAATTAGAAACGGTGTCTAGCAATGTCATCTTGTGTCGCAGATGAAAAAGCTGTTTGGCCCCACCTCATCGTACATGGTGGAGGGTCTGCGTGCAAACACAGAGTACACCTTCTCCCTCGCCGCCGTCTCCAGCAAAGGCATCGGTGCCTTTACCAACGAAGTCGTCAAGAAGACATCTCAAGCCAGTATGTGCTTTTCTGTATTATTCTGCCTTTTTCAGCTGGGTAAAGATGTGATCGGGAGTAAAGGTGATGGGTGTTGTACTATACGGTGATGCCTATAATTTACTCAGAGTAAACATCCTACTCACCATACAATCTCCCATACTGCTCAGTCACCAGAAAGTGGCGTAAGAAAATGCTTTCGTTTTTGACCAGCTGCCTGATTGACTTCTATGATCAAGGTTTTGTACCGTTACACAAATTGTCTGTGACACTTATATAGGAAGAGTAAAACAGATCGATCATACAAGAAGCCCTCTTTAAGTAAGTTAATTGTCTTTCCAACACCTCTGCTCCTGAAGAAAGATTGCATTTCATGTTTCCTTGATTTTGTACTTAATAACATAATTTTCACTTTAACAGCTATTACCCATGCATGTCAGACACGACGGTGAAGCAGTTATGGGCTGCATACAGACAAAACTGATGATGTCTTGTAGGTTTTTTTGTTTTTTTTTGTTTTTTTGCAAGGCAGAGGTGTAGATGATGATGAATTAGTGTAAACTGTGTGTATTGTTAAGTTTAATGGATTACAGCTCCGTGTTTCTTTGTGAAGAGGGAGGTTTTCGAGGTGTCTAATAACCCTGGTAATTTTTCTGTTAGCTTAATCCTGTCAACCTTCTTGTGTCTGGAGAGGGGAGTGTAATGCAGTTTTTTTTTAAGACCATGTTAAGGTTTTGCTTCGGGTCTGTTTTTTTCTGTTGATTTCTTTTCAACAGCAAGACGCACTTTTCTGCGTTATTGTAAAGACATGAAATGTCATTACCCTGGTGACTGCCATGAGTTTCCTGGACCTGGTGGGTGGTGGGGGGGGAGGTTGCTAGTCTGACAGGAGACAGGTCAAAAGCAGTCATCGTATTTATGGCCAGGAGCTGAAAAGCCCTGCAGAAATGCCTACCATGAACGGTGTACACTCTTAGGATGAGAAATGTTTGTCCTCAAATGATGTCAGAAGAAGCCAGGACTTTCGAATAGTCTATTCTTGGTGTGATTATACTCGATGAAAGCTAGCCAGAAGGAGTCATTAGAAGAAAATTTATTCTTCTTTAAAACAAACACAATTTGAATGCTAGGTCAGAACCGAATCTAGATTTTTTTTATTGTAGACGGAGTCGCCTTTACCACCGCTCCTGGGACTGTAATGATGTCCCCGAAGACGGACTCAGCGCGAGGCCTGATTTATTTTCTTATTTGTTTTTCAACATATGACCATAAAATATAAAATATTACTGAGATTTAAAAACAACTAGCATCAATCAAGACAAATTACACGAGAGGAAATTTTATCGCTGCTTGATTGACATTTACATAGGTCCGGCAAAAAACAAACAAAAAAAAAGGATTATCAGTGTGAGGGTCAATCATCATCAGCACATCTAATTAGGAGACTAACGAAGAAAATTGGGAGCAGATGCCAGCTCCAGTGAAATACGACCACACTCACAGCAGTAATTGGTTGGCCAGCCAGTTACAGAGGCCTAATGTCTGTCAGTTATTAATTTTTTGGCATGGGGGGGGGGGGGGTTCTCTGAGGAGGAAGAAACCCCCGTTTAATTTGAATCGAATGTCAAAAGGAAATTCATGGCAGTTGGAGGGGTTTTGGGTTGGGGGTGTTCTTCTAACGCGTTCCTGATCCTGCCGGCGCGACTGGACGCGGTTCCTGAAGACAGTTCAGGAACCCACTTTTATCACATTTTTTTTTCCCCGTGTGCACTCTGGTTCGTGGTCATTCTACCTATAATCAGGCGCGCACAGAGAGCCAATGAGATTGCTTCGGCTGCATGACCCACCAATCGGCTGCGGGCCTGTGGAGCTCTGTGGCCCATCACCAGCCAGCCTGCCAGCTCCCATGCGTGCCGTCTCCATGTGTGTCCGCTGCCTGTGTGTCCCTGTCCTCCCATACTCGCCTCTCTGTATTTCCCACTTGTTGCGGTAGCTCCAGACCATTCGGATAAGGAACAGGGTTGGCGCAACCCAACGTCCGTTGTTATTTGACCTTACTCTTTCACCCCTTCACCTTTTCACCCCCCCCACCTCCCCGAACCGCAACAAAAACAACCACTTTCCCTGGAATGGCTTGCCGTCACAGTTGCTTTCAGTTAATTTCTTATTTTATTATTATATATATATTTCTATTGATTTTTCTTCCTTCCTTTGGTTTATGAGTCACACACTGCTTAGATCTCACAAGGACACAGACTCCGATGTTTTCCGGGCCCTCCGGTTCTGATGTGACATTCAGCAGCGTCTCAGAACTCAACAAAAACATTGCGTGGAAAAAAAAAAATCCATTAAACTAAAGGTAAAAGTAAGTATCAGTGGAGACCAGTTATAGTCCGATTTTGCAAAGGGGGGGCGACCCCCCCCCCGAAGCTGGCTGTTCATGGAGGCACGACCCATTTCGTGAGGTAGTTTCAGAATCCCTCCTCCAGCTGGGGGCGGGGGGGGGGGGAGAGTCGAAATGTCAGGTGGTTACCTCCGTTAACGAGGTCAGGAAAGTCACCCGCTCTTGGAAAGTCAAAATACACAGCAAAAAAAAAAATGTAAAGAATTTGTGTGGATGCCAAGGAGGTAAGTTCTTACAACCTGTGTGTAGAAAGTCCAGTTTGCTGAGACTGTTTTCCACTCGATGGCAGTGTCTGATTTCCCACGTAATTTACCACTATCTCATTCGAGATATTCTGAATGGAAGTGAGCGCTTTGGGGGCTCACTCACGCCGACGGAGACATCCCTCTTCTGGAATAGAGCGTTTTTTTGGGGGGGGGGAATTCTGCTTTGCGTGCACAGCAGTAACCCCGCAGAGCCGCCAAAAGGCTAGCTGCGCTCTGAGGTTGTCACGTGCTGCGGGTGTATTTTCGTCCCGCAAAGACTGCACCGGCTGGACGGGAAATGGGTGCCAGTGCGGCGGTAATTAAAGCCCGACTGGCTGATGCGAGGTGCAGGCTTAGGACACGACAGAAGTTAGTCAGCTTCGCGAGGCTGCTGTCTCGTCGTGCCGTGTACATATCCGACCGTGGCCCATGTGGCGGACAGCTCGCTGTGCACAGAATGCCTTTAACAAGGACACGCTCAGTGCCAGCGACACAGTATCTGTTTCCTGCTCACTCAGATGCATTTAAACCGAAATGGAGGTTTTAGAAAGACAGCGATGATTAGGAGTTGGTAGTGAAATGGATTTTAGTCCTTATTGTCCTGCTCAGCACTCTGGACTTTTACTGTTGTTGTCAGTTTTGGAGATGTAATGTTTGAGCTGTTTTTTGGCCCAAGACATGTCAATGAATAGCTTGTTGGAAAACCAAGATGACAAGACTGAGCCTGGGCATGACCGCTGTCATAGGAGCCATAGGAAATACATAGGGAGAAATACTGCATTAGACACAGTGTTTGATTGGCCATGTATTCCCAGCATTCATTCTGATTGGTGGAACAGCCCCTGTGGATGACCTCATGGATTATGACCAATCGCTGCCCAGACTTGGGCTTTCATTGGTAGTGGCCCCACATGACAGCGGCATGCCGGCAGATGCGTGCCCCCCGGCTGGGGTGAGCAGCAGCGTCTGTCTGCGGGTTCCCCAGGCGGCCCAGGGCGTCCACGTGCACCAAAGACCCCCTAAAGAGCGAGCTGGGAGGGGGGAGACGCTTGATCAGTTCAGGTGGCCTGGAGACAGGGGTGTTGGGGGGGTGGGGGGGGTATGGATGGAAGTCACAGATAAGAGTCCCATTTCGTGGCGATAAATTTATTTCACGGAGGTTCCTCCTTCGCTGAGGTTCCCAGAAGTGCCATAGCAGCCTAAGCCTTCAATTTTAAAGGTACAGATTTCCAGTCATACCTCTTAGATGGTGCCCTCTTATTTTCATTTATTTAGATCTAGCGGTATTTCAGATGTAATTGGCTTAGCCACGACTTAATGCAGGTCGCCAGCCGACGCAGACTTTCTAAGCAATGCGCAGACGGAGTCTCTGCGTGTCAGTGTTGGGTAGGAGCCCATTGCAGTGCAGACTCTTCACCGGTGTGATTATACTTGATGAGAGCCAGTCAGAAGTAGTCATTAGAAGAGAAGACTATACTTTAAAGCACACTCCTTCTAATTCCGGAGAAGCCACCCTGTAGTTTGCGGTGCGTGTTCTCAAGACAGCCGCAGACGGCTCCTTTCTATTATTGGGGATGGAGAGACGCGCCTGGGGCACCTTCCCTGGAGACGGCTTTCCGTAGACGGCCAAGGCTGGACTCCAGGGCTGTCTGCTGCTGGTGGCCTACTGCCTCGCTCAGACAGACAGAAACACACACACATACACACACACACACACAAAACAGCCATCCAGGCCCAGCGAGCAGGTGGTAGTGGTTACCTAAACAAACACACCTGCTCCATCCTCAAGCTCTATGTTCACTGGGGGACAAAAAAAAAAGTCTTTCTCTGAAATACTGAAAAGCCCCAAAAGAAAGGCAGGCAGGGAAAGATAACATCAGCGTCAGTCGTGCCTAAAAACCCAGCAGAATGAGCCGCTGAATGGGATTCTTGGCCGCCTTTTGACGGTCACAAACGGGGTGGGTCTGTTTCCCGGCACTGTCCAAGCGTCTGCCCTTTGTGGGGGTGGACACCCTGGGCCCACATGACAAGTGTGGCTCTTAGTCCTGAACAGAAGCAGTGGGCCAACCCTCTCCCACGCCCACCCCTCTACAAAAGCAAGAACCATAAACATACTCATCTGCTTTTTAATCTGGCATGGCCCCTACCTTTCGAGGTCCAGACATGGTCTATAAGATACAGTTGACAGTTTAATAGAGGTGGGGGCGAGGGTTTTGCCCCCCTGACACAGGGAGTGTGTTCTCCCTGTGATCTTGGGTGCTGATTGGTAAGAAAGTCTTATGTATATGTATTAGAAGGTGGACAGGTACGTATCGATGCAGATGATGACTGTTGATTGCTTTATTGTATATATTTTTCGTTAATTGCAGAAGTTATTCCCATGTTTTATGATTTCTCATGGTATCTGATATTTCTGATCTTTTTTTTTTTGGGCCAGTAAACAAATTTTCATTAAGCAGCCCATGTTTTAAGTTATGTGTATTTGATCATTTGCTTTGAAGATACGGCTTACAATATTTTATTTTTCCAGTTTATTTGAAGCTGCAGTCCGATGTTTTTCCGATGGAATGCCTCCAGTACTCATTTGATTTATTTTGTATTTTTGTATTCTCATCAAAGTTTAAACATCATAATAATGAATTGAAAATAAGTGGTAGTCACCAATGGATAATATTTGCAAGTGGCACGTACGTCATTTTTTTTTTTGTTTAGATATGAGGCCCATGTTAGCGATTGGGGGAGGAAAAATCATATAAAAGTTAGATATGTTTTGTAGATAGGTAGGAGTGGTAGTTTTGCACACAAATACCACCAAATCTTTCGATTTTCAAAATCTGACTAAATCACACATAGTCAACTCTGTCTACTGGCCGCCCCTTGCTTAAAACCTATGCTGTACTAGAACTCGTTTGGACCTCATACTTCATAGACGCTTAGCTGGTAATGTGTTTTTTGGAAGAGCACTCCCCAGTAAAAACCCGGCAAACCGTGCTCAATGACTTTTAAACAATTACAAATAGAGGGGCCCGCCGTGCTTCGCCTCGTGATGAGAGGGCGGGGGGAAGCTAGCGGTGCTGGATGAGATGGAACTCCCCCTTTTAGCCAGAGGTAGATGACTGAATCCATTTCTGGGTGCTTTTCCATAAATCAATTATCAGGCCTTGGTGGGCAAGACCAGACAGGTGAGAGCTAAGCGCTTAATATTGATTTCACAGTCTGCTTGGCTTTAATTAGGTTGTCCATTCTGGGTCAATAGGCACTTTTGCTGCTTTGTCTTCCAGCAATGTTAATATGGTATGGTGACGTGCAGTGGGGTAAGGGCCCGAAAAACCCAAGGCAGGCTTTTCATTATCATTATTATGAGCGCTGTGCCACTGTTGTTGGTTTATATATTATTTTCTGAGTTTCTCATGCATTCGTTCTTTGAGTCCAGCTTTGTTTATTTTGTTTTGTTTTGTCCTTTCGTTTGGTTTCTGATTTTTTTTCATTTTGTTTTGTTTGCGTTTATCATTTCCTTTATCTCTCCCATCTTTTTGTTTTTTGTTTTCACCCCTCCCCCTCCCTTACTCCTCCCCCCCCCAAACCTGACCAGAGCCCTCCGCCCCCCCCCAAGACATTAAGTGCAGCAGCTCCAGCTCCACCACTTTGCTGGTAAGTTGGCGCCCTCCCCCCGAGGAGAGCCAGAATGGCGCCCTGGCCGGGTACATAGTCCGCCATCGGGTGGTGGGGGCCGAAGCTGGCAGCGAGCCCACCGAGGAGCCCCCAGTGCCCCCCGCCGCGGGACAACTCCTGCTACAGGGGCTGGAGAAGTGGACCCAGTACCAAGTGACCGTGGCCGCGTTCACCGACAAAGGGCCCGGACCGGAGAGCCCACCCCTGCTGTGTCGCACAGATGAGGATGGTATGTTCCACCCTGTGGCCCTTCCCACTTAAGGGGCAGGCAGGTGGTGTAGTGGTTAGGGGCGTAAACCGCGTAATTGAAAGATTGAAAGAGTCCCCGACTCGCAAGTACCACTGCAGTACCCTGAGCAAGGACCCATCCCCAAGCACTGTTCCCCAGGCACTCACGTAGCTGCCCACTGCTTTGTCACTATGTCACGATGTCACATGGTTTAAAAGCAGAGGAGAAACTTTTTAGTATCTACTCCAGATTAGGTGCTTTTCATTCGCACACTATTAATGGGGAGGCGCTTGCAGTCATAGCTTTCTGATTGGTTGGTGCTTACAGCTATAACTTTTTGATTGGTTGGTGCTTACAGTGATCACTTTCTGATTGGTTGGTGCTTACAGCGATAGCTTTCCGATTGGTTGGTGCTTACAGCGATAGCTTGCTGATTGGTTGGTGCTTATAGCCATAGCTTGCTGATTGGTTGGTGCTTACAGCCATAGTTTGCTGACCACAAGCACTGTCACTAACTTGGAAGTTAAGCAGAAATACTGAGAAAAGAGATCTAACTAATGGAGCAAAACTTAAGCAGATGGGATTATTTTTGTACATCAGTTAAATTTTTTTTTACTTGTGACTCCATATATCTGCATCTGAAAATTTGATCGATAACTAATATACTTTTGTTTAATATTGCCGGTGCCAGTGCAACTTGCCAGCACTTATTAGAGGAATATGTTACACCATTTTTTATTCTATGAAACCGAAAGATCGATCTGCCGACCAGATTTAATACTGAAATATCACGGGACACATGAATAAAATACAAATAAAAGGCTGTGTCCCATTTTGATTGCAGTTGCTCCCCCGTAATAACTAACAAATCGCTTAACAAAACTTGTTGACCCCTCTGTATAGATTATGGTGTCATCCAAATTTTTGGACCTGGTAAAATATGAGTCATCCATCCATCCATCTTCTAGGCTGGTTGACCAGTACAGGGTCTAAATATGAATATCAGGATGCTGTTGAAGCTTCAAAGCCATTATGTCAGGAACAACCATAGATATATCTGCTTAAGAAGAGAGCTGATATGTTCTTGTAGTGACTGGCCTGGGCCCTGTGTTTGGGTTAGGGAAGGACTTTCAACTAAATATTTTGAGTTCCTCCACATTTTTTTCCTTGTAAAATCTCTTGTAAGTGAGGATTTCTGTATTTATCGAAACTATTTTGGCACCAGACGCTGGTGCTGGGTTGATGACATCCAACAGCTAAGAGTAAGATCTGAAGTAAGACTGCTTCTGGCTTTTTCGCTTTCATATTTTATTCTGCATACGAGCGCTGATGTTACGGTTCTGACTTTGGTGATGTTTCAGAGTGGTTTGTCTAATGTCAGACACGCTATATATTTTGTCTCGTGTGTCGTGTTCAGGTACACACTTGTCCTGAGTGTCTGTACTATGCAAATGAATAACACCACCCCTCCATGTCTACAGTCCCTGGAGCCCCCCCACGCCGTGTTGAGGTGGAAGTGCTCAACTCCACTGCAGTCAAGGTGATGTGGCGCTCCCTAGTGCCGGGACGGCAGCATGGCCAGATCCGCGGCTACCAGGTGCACTACGTGCGCGTGGATAATGACGACTCGCGCAGCCTCCCGCGCAGTCTCCCGCGCATCAAGGACGTCATGCTGGCTGATGCTCAGGTGAGCTTTTCCGGGTCAAAGGTAAATTCTGCCCAACCTGAATCCATTCCTGCTAGCTTTTGATAAGGATGATCTCCTGCTTCAGCCAACAACATGTAACATAAAAACCATGACACAACGGCTATCAGAAATGGCAGTGTGTGAATTCTTGCCTCTGATGACCTTGTAAATGATGACTCACAGAATGCAGTCACAAGGAGGGCTAATTTCAAAAAGCAATTCACCAAACTTTCTGCTAAAATGAATAATGGATGCATTAAGATTCTAGCAGTCTGTTAGCAAAGCTTATATCAACTGAACCAGAGGAGAAGCGATATTAACATAACGTCTTCTCCCAAGGCTGTAATTGCACTGCCCCGTGCTAAATCCATTGAACAAATGTGAACAAACGAAAGTCAAAAACAAAAATAACGAGTGGAAATTCCTGGGACATAAACTGTGCCTGAGCGATTTCTGCACACACTCCCATTTTCCAGTTCCTCATGCTACAGCACACCAACACTCCGCCTCATACGAGAGAAGAGCACTTTTTTTTTATCAAGCAAAGTTTTGCTCCTGCGTCTCTTGGTTTATGACTAAGCCGAGAGAGAAAAACAAACAAGCCAGAATTAAAGGGAGCCTCCCGAGATGTGACACCTGTTCCGTTCCAATTTCTGCCGCCTGCTCGAATGTTTGATTAACCGATGGGAAACTTTTTTTTCTGTCTGCAAACGAGTCTCCAGTGGCCGCCTTGTCCTTTTCCTGTTCTGTCAGTCAGTTGACCTGCTCCTGTTTCCTGCTCCTCCTAGTCGCCCCCCCCAGTCCCTGACTTTCATAGTTCCCCTGCCCTCCCTACGCCCAACAGTTCCTCTCATGCTCTGTTCTTCCCTCTCTTCTTCCATCACTCCCCTATGCTTCCTCGTGGGGGTTAAGTGGGAGACGGACGAAACGGCTGAATATGTGAGTATGGAGCGTGCTGGGAGCAGCTGGCCAGCGGACCAGTTATTGCATCAGCCTAGTTAATTTCAATCGAGTCATGATGATTCCGGTTGTGGGGGGTGTGGGGGTGTTCTTCTGTATTTTATTAAACTAGGTCATGGGCAAGCTGCATACTGTGTACTCAACAGAAAGAAAGATGTGCACCAATAGGGGATGTAGTACCTGGTCTCTGTGTCCAGCAACTGCCGTGTGTTATGTGTCGTGGTGTCGTGTGTGTGCTTGCTGTGTCCCTCACAGTATGACAGGATGGCTCGTTCCGCTTTGGGAGGACTGAAGGCGGGTCATGTGGATTGCACTGTGGCCACCTGCCCCATGGCATGCTGGGAGACATCCTTGGCTCTCCATGGTTATATGCATGCTCAGAAGGGATGCAGAATTCAGGTTCTGCTAGGAGACACCACCCAGCAGGGCTCTCACGCTGTCCACTCGGGCTAACACCCAGCATGACGTGTCGCTCACTGGCTCACTCAGGGTTTAGTTTGTGATACTCTTGACATTAAATAAATGTGCAGATGCACATATACAATTAGATTCATCTTTAACTGAAGCCTTTCATAATAAGCCTAAACCACTGCCTGTGATTTGTATAAACTCATTAGAGCGCTGTCAGCACGACCGCGGTGTAACACGGGGGTAAATGAATGGCTTGGCGGCGTGTCTGATAGGATGCTGGGAAGTGTGATGTATTTGAACCTTAACATTACAGCTGTTTTCCTGTTTTGTTTTTGTGCTGCCTAGGAGATGATCATTGGGGGCCTGCAGCCCAACACCACGTACTCCATCACGGTAGCGGCCTACACCACCAAAGGGGATGGCGCACGCAGCAAGCCAAAAGTCGTGGTGACCAAAGGAGCAGGTTTGTACCAAAGGTCACCGGTGTTATCACTATTACTAAGCTTTAGTGAGGTTATCTGAGAGGATATTTATGCCAGGTGTGTTGAAGGAGTAATGGAAATAATACATAATACAATGCATTATTTAGTGAATATATACTATGTGAGGAGTTCTAAAAATATAAATACTCTTTTTGGACTCTAAGCAAATGCGTAATGAATGACAGTAATACAGAGGTGTATGAGAAATGGCAGGAGAATTGTGTGCACAGGCTCCCTCATTTTTGTAAATTGCAGAGCATAGCTTCTGATAAGTCCGTGGCACCTCCATGCCTATGTAATCAAGCGCTACCACAAGCCTGCACCCATAAATCATTGGCTGTGGGATGAGGTGTTCCTGATTAGCGTAAAGGCACGCAGAGTACAGGGCACGGAGACGGTGACTTCCCAAGCTGCTGCGGGCCGCCGTAGAAGCAGGGCTGGTGAAGTAAGCTTAAAGAAGATGGCCCACAGCAGCTGCACAAGAGCTTTATCTGTCCCCAATAAAGTGCAGACCTCAAGCTGTTTTGATGGGGCTCTTGTAATCCGCCTTTGAGTTCTTGGAAAGCTCAGGACTTCTCCCTCCTAATCTGAGAAAGGGTCCGGCGAATATAATGCAAGGCCGTTTGGCATCTGTGCCGCGCCAGATTTCAAAGCGCCTCTAACAAGGCGGCAGTTTGACAGGTGTGCCTATCACAGGTGTCAGGGCTTCAGTGTAGAAGAGGCTGACTGTCACACTCACTGAAGCAGGAACAGTGAGTGATGAGAGTGATAGGGAGCACCTCTCCTAGAGCCCTCTTCCTGCTAAATTGCTCTGTTATCAGTTGAGCTCAGGAAATGAGCAGACATGTATGCAGGGATGTTTCATACATCTTTTATGATGAAGCCCATAAGGTTCAATATTGTCTCACACCCCTGCTGGAAGGGTCACTAAACAATAAACAGCAACTCGGGACAAAGCTCGAAATACAAATTTCAGAGTTAAAAAAGTGAAGTTGATAAAAAAATACACACAGTCACTTCCTTACCTAGTTATTCTGAAAATTTGCCTCCGATTCCCTTGATTGGTACAGTATGGTCTGTTCTACATTTGTATGACTCTGTTTTTAAGACCTCTGGCAAATACCCGGGAACAAGGGAAGGATTTTTTTCCATGCAGCTAAATTAGGTGCGTGGGGAGCCATTTCAATTAAATTTGTCCTCTAATGTCAGCCAGTGCCTTCTCTTGATCGGCTGTATATTAGTCTGGTAGAAAGTGCTGTGGAGCATTTTCGCGAGTGGTTATAAAGAGCAGCGACTAACCATCCTCCTCTTCATTTATAAGAACATGAGCCGAGTGGATGGATGTTGTGCTATGTAAGTGTAAGGTTCTTTGTGACACCATGGTGTCATCACCTTTGCTGCACTGGACATTATGAGGGCGGATGCATAAAGACAATTTTAAAGCAGCCGGGAAATCGCCGGCATCCGGCCAAGAGCCCCCGACCCTCCCTCAGTCTAGATCCGTTGCATTCAGTACCAGTCCTTTACACCGGCCAAGAGCCCCCGACCATCCCTCAGTCTAGATCCGTTGCATTCAGTACCAGTCCTTTACACTGGCCAAGAGCCCCCGACCATCCCTCAGTCTAGATCCATTGCATTCAGCACCAGTCCTTTACACTGGCCAAGAGCCCCCGACCATCCCTCAGTCTAGATCCGTTGCATTCAGCACCAGTCCTTTACACTACGTCTGGTGCAAAACATGCCTCTGGCCCTGTAATTAGTGGTACAGACAACTGGTATGGGAATAACTGGGAGAGGTTGTTCTGTTAGCATGTTTTGGGAGATGGTGGATTCTTCTCCCTGTCACCTTGATCCAGTCTCTTTGCCTTCAGGCAAGGTAAGCGCTGTCCTCTGCAGTCTGCTCTCTCCCTGGTGGTGATACTTTTTAAGCAGCACCGCAAAGCCTCGTCGGCACAGAATAGGCAGGCTCCCTTATTTTTATTTAATTATTTTTGCCTTTTTTTTAGGCTTTGTTGTAGTTCCTCCAGTTTTTTTAGACCAATGGGTGTGGATGTTATCAACGCTAAGGGTAACAGAAGCTATTCTCTTCCAAAGAGCCCCCACATCCCCAGTTTTTGTGCCGTTGTTGCTGTGGCCAGTTTTGCAACGGGGAGGACGGGGAGAAAAGACCTGGGAAGACAGTCTTAGGGGACTGAGGAAGCTTGAGCGAGGATATGGGGTAGCCTGGGTGCCGGGGTTTCAAGGGGGGGTGAGAGTGAGCCGCGAGCTGCCACCATTTTTCGAGCTCCATCCATCAAAAGTGCAGCGCACCTGTGAAATGGAGCACCTCTCTAGACGCTGACCACGTCTGAGTGATGGAGCCTCTGGCAG
This sequence comes from Petrocephalus zakoni, assembly GCA_026774425.1. Taxonomy (NCBI): domain Eukaryota; kingdom Metazoa; phylum Chordata; class Actinopteri; order Osteoglossiformes; family Mormyridae; genus Petrocephalus; species Petrocephalus zakoni. The sequence goes on from JAODKN010000044.1 coordinate 8,530,495, forward strand.
TGTTCACACTCTGGGTACAGCACTGGAGTAGTGCCGGAGGTTCTGGAAAGGTCCGAGCTGTCAGAGCACAATGCAGCCTGTTCAGCCACATGGTGCCCAAAAGCAGCTAGAAACTTTTGTAACCCCTGTGGTTTTTCCTCTCTTTTTTTTCTTGTTTTCTTGCCCCCCCCCCCATGGATGCAGTCCCTGGCCAGCCCTCCCTGTCAGTCAGCCAAGGGATGGGGAATGCGGTGGTGCGATGGCAGCCGGCAAAAGTGGGCGCCCCCGGTTCAGAGGTACAGGGCTACCGGCTACAGTTTGGACGCAAGGACGTGAGCCCTCTCGCCACGCTGGAGTTCACGCCTCAGGAGCAGGAATACATTATAGACAACGTGCACCGGGGTGCCACCTACGTCTTCCGGCTTTCTGCTAAGGGTCGCTCCGGCTTTGGCGAGGAGGCCTTCAGGGAACTGACCATCCCAGAGGAGGTTCCCAAAGGCTACCCCCAGATCTTAGAGGGCTCCAACGTCACCTGCTGTTCGGTGCAGTTCTCCTGGCTTCCCCCAGTATTGGCGGAGCGCAACGGTGTGATCACCGAGTACACCGTGGCCTACAAGGAGGCGGGCACCTCCAACATCCCCCGTGAACTGACTCTCCCAGCCATCGAGTCCAGCTACATACTCAGTGGCCTCCAGCCCAACACAGCGTACGATGTGAAAATCCGTGCGCACACCAGTGTAGGTCCAGGGCCCTACAGCCCCACGGTCCAGTATCGTACGGTGGCCTTCGAAACAGGTAGGGATTCCTTGTTTCTTTCCCTAGGGGGAGGAAAAAAATTATGAAATGAAACCGAACTAACTGCCACCAAAACCTCCACGAAAAATGCAACAACAAAAAAACAGCAGCACTGTATGCGGGAGACACTAACTGCACTAACCTAAAGGTAACAGTCAGTCAGATCTCAGTCAGTAAGAGCTTGTTAACATGGGCAGCCCCTGGCCACGTCGGGAGGTAAGTGTTCAGGTGTCAGACACGCGTGGTCCAGTCCCCGGCAGCACACTCACTTAATGCAGCTTCACACACCCCCCCGAATGCCAAGGTAGGCGCTCCGGATTTGTCACAACCTACTTCTCAGTTCAGTTGGTTTTATTTATTTTATTTTTTATTTAATTTAAATACCCCCCACCCCCTCACTCCCACTACCTACCTCATGACGGCATGGCATTCCCCGACAGGCACTCCTGACGACTGTAGGCATGCTTCTTTCCTGTCTGTGCACGCTCCCCGCTCCAACCCTGACGGTAGTGCCCATCCAAGCTCAGGCTAGTGCACCCCTACCTAAGCTATGGTATAACCCACGTGTCTGATTCGGCATGATGAGTAAAACGGAGCGAGAGGATTGGTGGGCACTGCCAGAGGGGGCGGGGCGGTGGGCAGCTGTGTGCTCCATCAGTTCGTGTCTGGCGGTGACGTCCTCTGTGTCTTAACCGGCTGCAGTTGCCCCCCTCACAGAAACCACCACACCCAGCTCACTGCAGAGGGACCCCCAGGGACCGGGCCCCCTGCCGTTTGGTGCTAACAGCCCCTCTCTCCTCTTCCCCAGCTGCCCCTCTGTCCCTGTGGGATTCATCACGCTGCCTTTTTCTATTCCTCCTTTTTCCCTGACAGGTGTCCCGAAAAATTTCTCAGTGAAACTAGTGACTAAGACAACGGTGCTGCTGACCTGGGAGTTTCCGGAGACACGCAACCCGTACCGCATCACGGTGAGTGCCGAGGTCCCGGAAGGGCCCTAGATATGTACCGCCGGGCACCATGTCATGTATTAAGGTGTAAGATAATAAGATTTAAAGACACCACTAAGATTTAGCTTGTTGTTGTTTTCCTCTTTCATGTTTCCTTCTCACTCTACAAACTTCTCAGCACGGAGGAGCCATCTTCAGTCTTTTTTGCAGCATACTTAGCTGCCTGTGTCTGGCTCATTTTTTCCTACACTTTCCAGGTGGAATACAAGATCGACATGGACGCCAGGACAAGGAAGCTGGAAGTGGACGCCCAGTCGAGGAAGGTGCCGATCACTGGCCTGCGGCCCAACACCACCTATGACTTCAAGATCACTCTCCCGGAGGGCAACATGGGTGGCCTACGACCTCGAATCCAAGCCAAGACTGCCCCCTCCATCTCAGTCCGCAAGCCAGAACTCGACCACAACCGTGACACTGATGCCAGCCTTACTATTATCTTCCCCCCACTCGAGATACGTGACTCAATCCGGTGAGCAGAGGCCTCCGTCTCTTGCGCGCACATAGTCATGTTGCCCAGTCATGCCTCTCCACCTTCGCTACCTTGAGTTTACAGGCCAGCTGTCCTCTTCATTGGCTTCGGATCGATAGTTGTTGCCATGAAGAGTTTGCCCTAGGAGACCCAGCAGAATTGTGATTGGTCGAAATTGGCCGAAACGGTCAAAAAGAGTTACTCGTCTTCGTGAAATGAGGGAATGGCGTTGGGGTTCCAATGAGACCATGTGCTGTGTTTACAGGTACATCTACGTGGTGGTGGTGCCTCTGAAGAAGTTCAGGGGGCTCACTCCACACCTGAAGAACCCTGAAGAGATGAATCTAGACGAGGTATGCATTCCCATCTTCATACTTTAGAGCAACTAGCAGCTTCTTCTAGGGGTTATTCTGTGTTCACCTCTAAATACTTATGCACTTATGACTTTTGTTGTCATTATCCTGTAGGTGGATGTTTCTCTTCCGTGGATATTGTTCTGTACTCACTCCAGAGTAGAATTATTTGAAATTTGAATTAGACAAAATAGGCTTTGATTATTTGAATAGGCTTTGCTCCAGTTTTGTATTGTTGGGTGGGCCACAGGTTTATCTAGGGGGATCAGCAGTAACTTTGCCAAGACGGTGCGCTTGCCGGCAGCTCGATCTGCACTCCAGCTTTATTAAGTTGTACCATTCCATTCTTCCTGAGGCAGGAGGGCCAGCCTTTTGACAGGGTAGGCGAGGCCTGTGATACAAAGACGTAAAAACCATTGTTATTCTCAGTTTCCTCTTCTGTTATCCGCCCAGCTGTTCAGGGATGGTCAGAAGCGGAACACGCGGGTCACCCGACAGCGCCGGCATGCTGACCCACACAAGCCGTACATCGCCGCCTGCTTCAGGCCTGCCAGCCTGCCCTCCTTCTTCACCTTGGGCGACCAGATGGAGTACAGTGGCTATGAGAACCGGCCCCTGGAACCCGGGCAGGAGTACGTCTTCTTCCTGCTGGCAGAGCTGAACGCGACATCTGGGGTTAGTGAGTCGGCCGTCAGCCACCCGCGGTTGGCTCCCACTGACAAAGCGCATGGCATGTTCTCCTTTCATCCCAATGTTCATTCCGGCTCACTTGGAGCATTTGTTTGCCCTTGCAGAAGATGCTCGTGGCCAGCTCCTTCACGGAGCCGGCGGTCGCACCGGACATAGATCCACAGCCCATTGAGGGTGGAGACGGCCTCATCTGGGTGGTGGGGCCTGTGCTGGCCGTAGTCTTCATCATCTGCATTGTCATCGCCATTCTGCTATACAAGAAGTGAGTGCAAAATTTATTCTTGATGTGGGGGGAGGATCATTATGTTCTGCACCGAACTGTTGATGGACAGTTTAAGAATCCAGTGGCCAAGGAGCCAATCAGGGGCACATCCTATTAATAGCTACTGTGTGACGTGCATTTAGAGTGAGGCATTGTAGGTATAAACACCATGTGTCAAGTCACCATAAATGGGATAGCATGTGGTCCACATGGGTAGCCACTCCCTAACCTCATATTGTAACCAAAGAGTCTCCTCTTGACCATGGCATATGCTAATCACTTGCACTGAGCAGCTGGGATAGGTGACCCCCCCCCACAGCTCATCATAGCAGATCAGGTTTCCTTGACCTGCCCTTGTTCCTGCCCCCTTGCAGCCAGTCCCAGCTACGTATTGATTTCCATTTCCCTCTCTGTCCTCTTTTTCTCCGTTTTTGTATTTATTCCACTGCTTTCTTTGGAAGCAGCAAACCCGACAGGTAAGGCTCACTGCATTTTACCACCTTCGACTGTGTTCTGCAAAGACAGCGACTCCAACGGTCAGGGATAATGTTTTGCTTGCTTTCATTTTTTGATCATTTAGAAGCTCATTGAGAAATGTCAGAGCAGTACAAACACCTGGCCCTGCGTAGCCTCGCCTTGTCCCCCTCTCTGTGCGTGTTTAGAGAGCCCGCCGTGTTTGATTCCCATCGCCGGTCCCTTCTCTGTTGTCATGTTTGTGACATTTAAAGGTTAACACTTAATGTTTTTTTTTCCCGCCACCAAGCAGCAAACGTAAGGACTCAGAACCACGTACCAAATGTCTGCTGAACAATGCTGAGATTGTGGCACACCACCCCACTGACCCTGTGGAGATGAGACGCATCAACTTCCAGACCCCAGGCATGTATTGACTCTGTTCGCCGATTTATTTTGCCTCACGCTCTCGTGCGCGGGGGAATCCTCTGTTCCCATATATGGGTTGTGATCCTCTGCCCATCATGGGTTTTCTATCATTCTCCAGCATTTCCTTGGCAAACCATTTTCGTAACTCAGTGCAAATGTCCACCCTTCAGTTTTTGAGCATATTCTTGAAGAGTTCTTGCTTCCATGCTGACCCCTAAGAGCTCACAGTGATCCTTGCTCTCACAGTCCAGTTGGGCCAGCCCCTATCTGGTTTGTAATTTCATCTTCATGCCCCCCCCATCCCAATTTGTCCACCCTGCTTGTCATCCTTTTGTCACGCCTGTCTGTCCCCGGCGCCCATTCGTCTGGGCCCAGTGGTTCCGGCCACGTTCCGCTCCTCAGTCCTGCCCGTCGGTCTCCATGGTGCCCCACTGCCCCGTCCCATCAAAGGCTCTGCTTTCCCTTGACAGTGTGGGGAGGGCTGGGGGGGGGGGGAATCAAACAGAGCTCAGGCAGCCCCAGGAGATAGGCAGCGATCTGGCAAATCACCTGCGGGATCATGTGACCACGCTGTCAGCGGCACAGTCTTTTTTTTTTTTTGTGGGAAAATGAGCGTGATGTTTTCATCTTGCTTGCATCTTCTTGTCCCACGGATCCTTCTCCAGCAACCAAGAGGAGCCGCGCTCAGACCCCACGCTCATCCGGCATATTAATTACCTGCAACCCTGCCCCCTTTTTTAAACATTTATTTCCTGTAGGCCCATTGAATCACACAATGCCATTATCTGTTCTCTCAGAGAATTTGATTCAAGGGACATATCGGTGCAATTAAACAGGGCACTGAGCATTTGTAACATCTCCATTAGCTAATGGCGGCCATTACTTCCGACCGCCACGTTTCCGCGCACTTGGAGAAGCGGCGGTCCAATTACAGCGTGTGCTCTAAATGCGCGAGATGCCCCGTGTCCGCGCATTAAAAATACCGTCCGTGTCACCGTGTCCGCTGGCTCGCCTCCATCTCCTTGCCCTCCTAGCGCCCCTTCCTTCCCTGGCCCTCCCCCCGGCATCTGGCTCATGCCTTGACTGTTGTTTCCGTTGTGCTGCAGGTTCGGCTTCTGGCTAGCTGGTTAATGACGTAAAGCTAAGTGACGTCTCTTCTCTCCCAGGCTCCCTGACTCCTTTCTCCTCGTGTTGTCTTTGCTCCCTTTTCCGATTCCATCGTTCAGAGGCTCCTGGGCCGTGATGGCTGCCTCCCTCAGCCCCAGTCCTGGGCTTCAGTTTTCCACGGAGACCCGAGTCGTCTACCCACCTGTTTACTTGAAACCTATCATTTCTGCGTTCACCAGCTTTCCTAGCTAGTGGCGCCCGTGCCAGCTCCGCCTCCTTCCCTCATCCATGTCGAATGCCACTCTTAGATGGAGCATTTGTGCACCTCCCTGTCTTTAATTAGTTATTGTCAGAGTAAAATAGGGGAGGCATTCTGCACTTCTCCGTTCATACTGTCGGATTGCCGGGATTTGATCCGCCCGTCGTTTTTAATTAAGAATGGGTCTTTTTAGTGTAATTTCCTATTTACGAGGATTTCAGGCTATGACAGCCCAGACTGCACGGCTCGTGAATGAGATGCTCGTTAGCCGCTCGCGGCACCGCGATGGGGATGCAGTCGTCCTGGGCGACAGACTGTTAAGTGTGATTTGCGGAGTTTGTGGCAGGATGAGATGCCGATGTCGGGAACGTGGGAAGCAGAGCCAGTGCCAACGGTCACACAACCCTCCCAACATCTGCCACCTCCCCTAGGGAGGTTTGAAGAAGACGACACACATAGCAAGAAAACTGTGAGGGGTGGGGGCTACTCTGCAACGCCTAACACGGGCTCATTTTCTCGTGTCATAAAATCAGGCCCGCTTCCTACTTCGTGCCATCAGTGGACTGGGCAGGCGGGATCGCGTTGGGGGACCGCCCAGACCTTCATTTCTCAAATGGAACAAGCAATTAGAGCGATGGAGCGAATTAGTCGAGCGTCGGTTAATGGGAGCCAGCCCTCTCCTATGCCACTTCCGTCAGACAGAACAGGAAGAGGTTCCCTCTGGTTCCCAAGCTAAGAGCAAAGGTAACTCGGAAGGACGAGGCTGTGGAGAGCCTTCCTTACTGCTCTGCTGTTTATCAACCACATGCCCACTTTCTGCAGCTCCATAAAAACAACAAAAAAAAAATCTGCTATCGCTATGTTAAGGTTATTTATTCTGAAATAAAAATGCAAACTTCCAGCCAATGTTCTTTATGTTGTTGGGTTTCTTTTTCTGTTTTTATTTTTTTATTTTTTGGTGAATATCTTTTGGTATCTTCTAGTTCAGATATTTTAATCTTCTTTTTTCCTTTTTCAAGGTGTTGAATTTAGAATATCAGTATTCTGGTGTTTGGTCTCTGTAAAATAATAAATTCAATCGCAACCATGCATTCAGAGACTGTACTTTAACGTACGGGGCAGTGAGTTCTCTGTACTATGACATCCCGACACCCAGGTCTCCTGGAGCATGCGAAGCAGCAGGCTTTGCTGAACCTGTCAGTGCTGCTGGACCTTTCCCCAGAGTATCTCCATATGTAATCTAAAAGAACCACATAGCGTTCAGTCTATAGCCTGATGAGGCGACTTTCTGGAACCTTCCGCTGCTTATATACTCGAGGCCTGTCAATACCGAGACGAGACGGCGTACACAGTGCAGGTCTTCCCTTTGTGCCCCCGCTGATGGCCGGCAGCAAATCCTTGCATCCATTTTTCTAGATTTATTAAAGGTGAATCGCTGCCCTCCCCCCTTTACCTCTGGAAGGGCTTTTGCGTTGCTTCAAATCGATCTCTGACCCTCATGTCCAATTACCGCTGTCAGGCCCCCCCGTTTTGATGGAGGTGGTTTCAATTATATGCGAACGATGGAAGCCCCTGGTCGACGATACTGGCGTGGTGGCGGCCGGGGGGGGGGGGATCGTCTGGCAGGTGGGACGGCCTGAGCCCTTGCAGAAGCGGCCCTCTTTTCTCCCCCCCCCCAGCGGAGGGCTCGTGTAACTTAGCGAAGGCAGCCTCTGTGGCGGAGGTCGCCGTAAATCACCCTGGTGCTGGAGGTCTGTTGCTTTGGAAATCAAGAAGGAATGTGTGTCAGGTACATGGGCTATTTTTTCTGCTAGCTTTTTTCTTCTCTTATAGATTCGTATGTCTATTTTTGGGTATGTTACCTGTGTGCTTATAAAGAATCTTTTTTTCCATCTCTTTTTATGTCTGCTGTTTTGTTTTTTTTTTTTACAGATTCTGGTCTCAGCAGCCCTTTGAACGAAGGCAGCTTTGACTATGAAAGTTAGTCCCCTTGTGTATGACTGCCTGCATTATTTATATATATATGTATATATTCCTCTGCATTAGGGCTGAGCATCTCTCTGTTTTGAATATACTCTCTGAAACACTGAATCATTCAATGTTTTGCCAGAGCGGCACTAATTTCATTTATTGTTAATCGTTTTTTTGTTTGTTTTTTGTGCTCTCACTCGCTTCTAAATGCCCCTAATTGCACTGTGTAGCCTGTGTAGTCACTGATGATGTGGGGGATGCCCCGCCCCCCAACACAGCCCCCTTCAACCCAAAACACTCCCCCCCCCATCCCCTGCATAGCACTAACTTTTTTTTTTGAATACAAAGATAATGAGCAAAAACAATTAACAAAAGACCGTCTCCATCGCCTCAATTTCGTGGCAGGACAGTGGGCGAGTGAGTGGTTCTCTGAACAGGCGTATATAACTGAAAGAGACTGTGAGAGGCACAGGGCCATTGAGAGAGATCCTCATTTCCTAGGTGACGCTGCTTTGATATGAGACTTTGGTTTCCTGTTGCTCGTCGGGAAGAGTGGTGAGAATCAGACAGGATGTTGGCAGAAACAAACCTTTGAAAGCTCTGAGATTGCACTTCAGCTCCTGACGGAGACCCACGATGGCTCTATAATAGTAATCCATGTGGTCCTTCACCAAGCCTGGTGGAATGGCTCTCAGCCAACTGGTGGACCTGCTTTTTCTGGGTTCAGAGATTGGCTGATGTGAATGTTACTGGACTACAGGAACAGCCCTGCTTAAACAAATAAGGACCTTCCACTGACAATAAATACTGAACAGGTACATATAATATCCAACGCTTTTCTCAAATTATTGTATTAATTATCATTAGGTCAGCAGCACTGTTGCTTCACACCTCCAGGGGGCAGCATTTCAATCATCCCCCTGCTGTTGTGTGGAGTTTGCATGTCACATGGGCGAAGACGTGCAGTTACGGTAATTGGTGGCTCTGAAACACCTGTATTGTGTGTGATCGTAGTGCCATAGCAGGGAGTAGCCTCCTGTCCAGGCCCTACCACAGTCTTGTGCCCTCTGCTGGTTGAGACAGATCCCTGCGCCCATGTCTAGTAATTGGAACTTGGATCATCATCGATTTCATAGATGGGTGATGATTATACACTTAGGAGCACATGAATATAATCTCTTTTAATTTTGTAATATTTATTCCCTGTTTTTGTATTTTTTTTTTTATCTGTGGACTTGGATCCTCAAAATCGGCTGTTTTGTGAAGGCTAAGCAGTCATGTGTTCAGACACCTCCGCTACCACAGTGTTTTGCCTTTATCTGTTACAGGACCATGGGAAAGGCAGCCAAGAATTTTATTTTCATGTGATTTTTAATGTTTGCTGTTAACCTGTTAGGCCTTGTTTGGCCGTTCCACTTGAGATGCCCGGTCTAGGCAAGGTTGTTTTGAGAACGGTAAAACGTGTTTTTGTTGTTTACTTTTTATTTCGAATTTGTCTATTCTATGCTGAAATATGTTGTATGTATGTGAAGTTAATGAATGCTTACATTTTTTTTTATCCACGTGGAAAATGTCATTTGAAAGCAATGGCTGCCTCCAAAAATATAGGACTTTGGGCAGGTATCACCAGATGTTTGTGACCCCATGTCATGTCAGGGTCTTGCCGTGGACCCCGGGGAGCCCATCAGCCCCCCCCCCACGCGTGCTGTCATTAGTCATTCACTGCGGACAGGGTGTCCAAGTTTTTAGGTGCAGTGGTGTGTAATTTCCCGTGTCCCTATTGACTGACGCGTGAAACGAACGCTGTACTCGATTGGCCTCTGCTCACTGCCTCCCACACCCCACTGTAACCCCCGACCCCACCCCTTTTCTGACCTCACTCCCAGGCCAGGGCTCCCCCGCCCACCCCATCCTTTCCATCTAGTGATTTTGGCCCGCCCCTCACAATCATGTCGCTCGTGCCGCAGCTGCCGAAGTCAGATGTAATGGGGCTACATCGTGGTGTAATTCCAGCCTCATTCAGAATCTTTCTTAATGGCACCCTTGCTGGGAAGCGCTGATTTGTACTCTCGAGGGTGAATATTGATTATTATAATGCCACACCAAAGTAAAAGGCTGCTTAGGCGGATGAGACGAGAGTTTCCTTATGTGCAGTGGAAGAATTCTTGTATGTAATTCTGGGGAAAAGTCTGAAGGAGCAAAGCGTAGGCTGTCTAGAGGAGGCTGCCTATTTAAAACCAAGCTTTATTTCCAAGAGCCTCCAGCTACTATGTTATACTAAAGTGTATGGCGAGTCTTGGCCTTTTCCGAATGTAGGTAGCCATTAGACGTATTCCGCGTTAAAAGAAGTTCAATTCTGATTTCTGAAAGAATCATTTCTCAAGATTTGCCTGTAGTGTGTGTTTTTGTCAGGTTGTTATTAAAATTAACTTTTTCAAAGAATTATGATTACTATTACTGCGTTTTCAAAGAGGGAAAATTTTTGTGTTAAAATCAGTCAGCTGCGGGGGTATAGAGGGGGGGTTCCGAGCCCTGGCCTGGTCGCTGAGCCCAGCATCACTTCCCACAGCCATGTGAGCTGTTGTGCTTTAGGTCACCCTCCACGTACCCCTGTTTGATGGACGCAACCCCTTCTACTTAAGTCCTTCCCCACTCTCCACTGTTTTCACTTTTTGCGGTATCTTTTCAATGCACTCTCTTGCTCTGTTTTGGTTCTTGCCAGCTTCCCCTAACTATCTTTTTATTTTTTTTGTATTTGTTTGTTTGTTCACGTCACATCCATCCGCCCCGGCGACCAGGCATGATGAACCACCCCCCCATCCCCATCGCAGAGCTGGGGGAGCACACAGAGCTATTGAAGGCCAATGACAACCTGAAGCTATCACAGGAATACGAGGTGAGCCTGAGAGGGAGCCAGGGGGCACCCCGGCCCTGTTTGGGGTGGAGCAGCTTGTTTTTTTTAAATAGTGTGGCGGATTGTCTCACGCAAATATACAGCTGTTTCTGTCAGAAGCAGACAAGTTGGGAGGGTTGTGTTCTGCACCCTGATGTCATGATGTAGTGTAACTGTAAGTTTGGGAGAAATCTGGGGGGGAAGAGAGGGAAAAGTGACTTGTATACAGGTCGACGGAGGAGATGGAGCGGGACTCCTGATCCCTGACCTTACACGTCTTCTTAGTATGAGTGTCGGCAGGTGCTTTGAAAGCATGCTAGCGTCTGGCCAGTTAAGAGAAGCACAGGGTAAAATGTGGATAAATATTGTGTCTTCTATGTCTCGCTAATCGGTGGCAGCATAAGCGCTTTTCTTCAGTCCTCCCGCTTGCGCGCACTTTCGCCTTTCGGCACGGGCCTTCCTGCCGTGCGTGTGGCGGATGCGTCCCTGGCATCCGTGACCCTCGGCGGCCTTGCGGCGTGACGGAGGGCCTGCAACGGTAATGCAAAGCCACGTTTCCTCAGGAAAAGAGATTGCGGCTTTATCTGTCGTTCTCATATTCCGAGCGTCTGTGCAATCAGTTATATTTGCCTCCCCACCCCCCACAGGGGGGGGGAGAGCTACCACCTGTACTCATGTTTTCATCGGCGATATTTGCTGCCTGCATCAGTGATCGCAGTAAGCCAGCCGGCGAGTGCTGGAGCACTTTAAATAGGCTTTTAATCACACCCTCGTGAGCCCGCCCCCGCTGTGCTGTTGCTGCTGCTCGCTCATCCCCATGTGGATGCGCACCAACATGCTCACCGCCCTTGTGTCCTGTCCCGACAGTCCATTGATCCCGGTCAGCAGTTCACCTGGGAGCACTCCAACCTGGAAGTGAACAAGCCGAAGAATCGCTATGCCAACGTCATCGCCTACGACCACTCTCGCGTCGTCCTTCTGCCCATCGAAGGTGAGCCCCCCCCCCAGCTTCATATGGGTTTTCGAAATCGTTCCCCCAAGGTGTCTCACAGGTGTGGAAATATTAATCTTCACAGTGATTAGCTAAGGTGGCTCCGGTTTGTCTCCGGATGTTTCCGAATGGCACTCGCAGAGATACGCGAACTGCCTCATGACTTGGCATGTAACAGAAGTCGGAAAGAACACGTTGCATAACTTCGTTACCCATATTAATTTGTGGCGACACAGCGCTCTGCTGAAAGGCAGCACGAGCGACGTTTGAAAGACGATAATGTAACTAGAATATCATGAACTAATCAACCTCAAAACTGTCAAACGGGGATGGTTTTACCGGCAATTAGCTATTGCTATATCGGGGGCACAACAGTCATTCTTACTGGGTGTCTGTGAGTGATTTAAAGCCTGTTATGTTAATGAAAAATATGATTTTCGCTCCTGTGCTGCTGGTGTCCTCCCAATTAGAGGTGTTTATGGGGGGTGGGGTAACAGTGACACTGAAAACTGATTGGCCCTGGAGTGTCCCCTCCCCTGTCACTCAACAGTTCAAGGTGTATAATTGGCAAAAAATAAGGTTGACCCTTCTGTGTGAATTATAGCTCCTCTATGCCCCCACACCTTATAAAATCCTAGATCAATACTTCAGTGTTTAGTGTTATGTATTGTGCATGTCTTGAATCCTAGTTTTTATAGATATCTGGTGAATGTGGTGTTCACGTCCTTATGATTTTTATTCACCGATTTCAGAGTTGCAGTGGAAGTCTCGAGCCCAAAAACTCCATGCTCATTTCCCCGGGTGTGCAGTATCGATAGCGTAGGAGGTGTGATATGCTGTCACACCTCCTCACCCTGCTGCACGGCAGTTACACGCAGAGTATGAGCCATTGGGAGTTTAGATTTTAGCCTTCAGTTCTGAGTCAGAAGTTTTTAAGGAAAAAATAGGGATGGTGTTAACTTTCTGCCTATATTTCTATCCATTTCTCTAATGTATTATGGGCAGAGATACCCACACAGTTTCGGAAGGAATTTCAGTGTGTTCTGTACAGGAGTTACCGTTTTCAAAAGGAATGCCAGCTCTCGTCTAACTCTGTCATACTTAGTGTCTGTGTGCTCAGTGTCAGACATAATTGTTACCCCTAGCAACCGGAAAGTCTCAACCCAGCATTAATAGGCAACAACGGCAGCGTGTGAAATTTTAACATGCTGCCCTACATAATGCTGTTTGTCTGTGCTTAGATTCAATGAACTCATGAGAGTATTTTTCATGAGAGTATAATGGCCGGCTCTGCCCTGAAATGTCTTTCAGCATTTCATGTTCCTAGATTCTGTGCTAAGTAATGCTAAGCAATTAATGCTAATGAACAGTATATTTGCGAATTAGCAAAAAGTCATTGAAGACTAGTATATAGACTTGCTCTCAATTAAGAAGGCAAGCCTGCAGGAAGTTGCTGACGTCATGGAACAATTCTTGAAGAGGAGAATTTACCCCATGAAGAGTTTCGATGTTTTCAGTTACGTTCAGTGTTTTGTCTCACAGTAGTGATTGGTTAGTGACAGACGGTGCCTTAGCAGGGGCAGGGTAATGGCTGCCACTCAACGCGCCCTTTCTGCTCCCACCTCAGGCATCATGGGAAGTGACTACATCAACGCCAACTACATCGACGGGTACCGCAAGCAGAACGCCTACATCGCCACGCAAGGCCCGCTGCCTGAGACCTTCGGCGACTTCTGGAGGATGGTGTGGGAGCAGCGGGCGGCCACCGTGGTCATGATGACGCGGCTGGAGGAGAAGTCGCGGGTGAGGGTCTTCTGGGCGAGCTGCTAGGAACTGGTCCCCCGGGCCCGACGCTCATGGCTCTTGGCCTTCACTTCCAGTCTGATATAGCACATGCACATTATCAACACTTAATGACTGTAAAGCTAAGCATTCGAGTTTAGCGACTAAACCAAACTGTACTCCAGTGCGTAGTGTGTTTTTCAGCTTGTATGAGGTCTTCACAAATTTATGAGGTTTTTCCTGCTTCAGTGAGACACTCTTAGGATTTAGAGGGGTCGGGAGTCTCACTATATTGATCTTGGAGTTACTGTGACTCCCCCCCCACAAACCCAACGACCCCATAGGTTCATGTTTATCCGTGTACGCTGAAGCTTTCCTTATGCACTGGAAGAGCGGCCAATGTTATGGACGTAGCCCATGGCGAAATTTTCGAGAACCACCGCTCATATATGGAGGAGAGAACAAACAAACGTGAGCTGAGGTTGAATGTGCCGTGCGAGGAGAAGGGGGAGGTGTGCCGAGGGAGGAGAGGGGGGTAGCGAGGTGCACTGCAAATCCGGCGGCCTGCGGTGAGGAGTATATTTAGCCGACAGTTTGTGACAGGAGACAGACGCGCCAGCGAGAGGCTGCCGTGAGTCAGCCTTGCCGGGGAGGCCCTCGCAGGTGCTGGGACACTTCCTGTACCTCTTCTCCTGCTTCCCCACACTTCTGCCACGGTTCCTGGTGGCGTAATCCGGCCCTGGCGGTGCATTAAGCCCCTGTCAGATTTGTTCAGATTGGCTGGTTGCGATGAAGGCGGAGTGACGGGGGGTGTGGGGGGCACTAGACTTGTGCGTTTCCAGCGATTCATGACACCCTTCATCAGCAGCACCTGGAGATGACAGCCGGTGATTCGAGGAGGACCTGGATACCGCCCCCCTCCACACACATACCCACATGGGGGCACCATAGGAGTGTTTAAAGTTAAAATGGTCAATTTATTGATCTCTGCAGTGGGCTTTAAGCTCTGTGTAGATTCCTGACATACTGTGGTCCCACCTAAGTCTGCATGCCGAGTGTGGTCTTCTCTAAAGGTGCGGGGGGGTGGAGGGACATTCATCTTAACCTCTAAATTCACCCGCAGGTCAAGTGTGACCAGTACTGGCCCAGCCGTGGCACAGAAACCTATGGGATGATCCAGGTGACTCTGCTGGACACCATCGAGCTGGCCACTTTCTGCCTGCGCACCTTCTCTCTACACAAGGTAGGGGGCGCCGAGGTACATGGACAACTCTGGAGTGCTGTGAGATCTCAGAGGTCCAGGACCATAAAGTAGAAAACCAAGAATTTATAGGCAGCATAACGGGATTTATGAACATCAGTACCTTGTAAAAGGGCAATCTAGGAACACTCAAAAGGAGCCATTAGAGGCAGAGTGTGGGGTGTCCTTGGCTGGTGACATCTGGTGTCCAGCCTTGTGTGTTACATTCTTACTGTCTCCAATGACCTTCGTTGAGACGTCCAGTTCACTCAGTGCCTCGCATACAGGTCCCGCATTTCTTGAAGAATGGCTCCCTCTAGTGGTTGCACAACAAAGGTCAATAATTAGGAGCTTCTTGAAACTGACAGAGACTCCACCCCCCAAGCCTAACTGGTAGCATGTGGCCCCACGTGGCCATTTAACGAACGGCGTACCAACGAGTGGGCATCATGCGATGATGGAAATAACAATACATTGTTTCCAAATATGGGTCTTGTTCCTTAACCCCCCCCCATCATACTCAATCTTTCATCTTCTAATACTTCACTTTCAACTAGAATCACTTAGCTAAATAAACGGAAGACGAGGCTTCATGTATAATTGCAGTAAAAACAGCCCCCCCATCCCATCTAGCAGCCTAGCAGTAAAGGGGAATGGTTGGGGAGGGGTCTTCTAGTTCCCAGAGCGAGGCATCTGAGGGGAAAATATTAGTGTCTTATTCTTCAGCGAGGGCCAGGGGTGGCTACCACGATGCAGATGGCCTACTGGCTCTCTGTGACACTCACACTGACAGCTTTCGCTTTGGCCTTCGCCCGTCCACCTGCCTTTCCACATCTCTCCTCTTCCTGTCCTTCTTTCATGCGCTTTTTTCCCCCCGTCTTTCTTACTCGTTCTCTCGCTCTGGCTCTGATTCCCGCTCGCTCTCTCTCTCTCTCATCTGGCGGCCGCTCTGAGCCGTGTGGTTCTGCTCAGCTAAGGAGTCGAGTTTCTCTTCTCTGCATGCAATAAACAGCTGCTTCCCCCGGACCAGTCGCAGTTGGTGTGGGCTTCAGTATAAATCAGTTGGATCCCACAAATTGTTTCACCATCCGTCTCCCCAGCACTGGCGTCAGGTAGTCCAAACAAAGTGCTCGAGTAAATCAGCCAGCTCGCTAATGAAATGAAAATCCAATGCACACAGATGACAGGCGGCAAGCGTCCAAAATAATTAAGGAAACGAGGCCAGTCTGATTTTAATTACAGGGTGTATTTATTAATTTATTTTGAAGGACTATGGCCTGCAAATTAGCTGACTGCCTTGTAATGCCCCGCCCGGCCACCTAGGGGGCAGCAGAGAGAACATCGCCTGCTGGCAACAGGGTTCCAACCTGTGTGCTCTGCTCCCCCAGCATGTGTGGCTGGGAGTAAGGGTGAGTTCCCAGGGGCGACAGCAGTCAGCTTTCAGAAAGCAGGAACTGGATGTGTTTGTTGTTAAAGTTCCCTTGTCAGCCTCAGAGCCTTTTCTCGGTAACACTTGACAAACTCTCCTGGTGCCTTTTTTTTTTTTATCGCTCCAAGCACTGATGAATAATCCCAGTGACACCTCCATTCCAATCTCCATATATAATTTATATATAAGGATAGTAGCATATTACACCTCTTTACAAATCATCAAGTCAAAATGTTGGTCTGTAGAAACCGGTTGCTCGTGTGCTTCTCTGATTGGTTATACTAACCATTTTTCTCCATTGTTCGTTTCAACAGAACATTGCTCTCAGTATTGATCACTTTTTCTATGGTTTCTATGGTTTTCTATGGTTTCACTATTGATCACAATTTTCCCAGAGTAGTCAGCTTCCAGCAGACACTGTTGATAGCATTTTCTTTATTTAGTTTTTTTTTTTATTTACTAGTTGTAATTTTTGTTTGATTGAAATTAATTAATGGAGTGTTGTATGATCAAATAAACTTTGGTAGAAGTAGCTGACATTTTATTTGATTCATTTCTTCCTGGCTTGTGTCAGATAAGGTTTGGAATAAACAGCCGTGCTCAGGATACGCTAGCCTTTAGCCAACAGCTGTGCATTTGGTAAGGTCAAGCAATTCCCAGGATGCCAGTGGAATTTTAGTAATTAGTGCAATATTGATACACTAAAATTGCTCTTAGACATATATAATATTGATCTTGGTATAACATATTGACCCATTACCCGTGGTTTTGGAAAGTATTGGTGCATTTATTTGTATATTGCAGCTTGTACATGACAAAAATGACAGTCCAGCTGACCAATGAGGCAATCTGTCTGTCTTATCCCGGCTCCCAGAATGGCTCCAGCGAGAAGCGGGAGGTGCGGCAGTTCCAGTTCACGGCGTGGCCCGACCACGGAGTGCCTGAGTACCCCACCCCATTCCTGGCCTTTTTGCGGAGGGTGAAGACCTGCAACCCCCCAGACGCCGGACCCATCATCGCCCACTGCAGGTCAGGCATCGTAATAACTCAGCCCTCTCCACTTCACACTTGACAGTGGTGTATCTAAGCTTTGGGTCACGGCAGATAACCTCATTAGTAAATTATCCTCATTAGAGACTAATCAGCCATGTACAAATAACTTGATTATGAACCTTCTAAACATTAAAGGTCTACCTCATCAAGAACAAAACAAATTTCTGTTGGGCATGGATGTTTTTTTCTAGGCACCACATACAGAGATACTCCATAGTCCTCCAGGGAGCGACCTTCCACACTTAGTGTGCTTAGTTTCGGATAATTCAGACATGTGCACCAGTGGCTCTTTAAATGGGCAAGAGGAGATGAATTGAGAAGCCCTCTTATCTTTGGTCTCCCACAGGCCTCGAGGCCTCTTGCGGCAGTTGGAATGCTGCGAATGTTGTGGCTGAGGGCCAAGCTGTTCTCTCCTTGCTTTACAAAACAAATATGAGGGGGGGGACTTCTATTTACGGGGAATCAGGAAACACATGATGGACCAAACAATGGGACCTAGACAGTCGGGGTGTCACACCTGCGGTTAACTGAGATTTCACTACTGCTAATCATCGAACACTTTAGAATGTTAAAATTTAAACAATTCAACAGTTTAATTTGCTTGTAAACTGAAAACAATGTAGCTGATGGAAGTTGTTGCTTTGGCTGGAATTTGAATTATTTTAGGGCCCAAATCACACAAAGGGAGCAAAAATCAAAACAAAACATTGGTTAAAAATTTTACTACTTCTCTCAAATTACTCACCCATTTATCCTGCTTGGGGTCATGGGTTACTAGCAGATTACAGTATCACCTTTCTCAATTCCGACCTTAACCTGTAAAAGCATACCCATCAAACCACTTACAGTAAACCACATCACATCAGACCACGCAGAGGTATATAAAGGGGTGGAGCCACATGAGTACTGGCCACTGCTGAAAGCTGATTGGCCCCTGGAGTACTCCCTTCCCCTGTCACTCACCAATTAAAAACGAATATTTGGCTAGTGATAGTGCTGTATAAATTATGGGCCCTCTTATTCCCGTCACCTTAAAAAAAGGTGAATTGATCCTCGAATCACTTAAAAACATTTCTGAATGCGACTGTAATGCTAAACATTTTTTAATTAAAAGTTCCCCTGCTGGTTGGTGCTGAGTACGGTACATGGATGAGAGGTTACCATGGTTACCCTGCCAGTGACACCTGGGCCAGCCTGACCCCTGTCTGCGTCTCTCCCGCAGTGCCGGCGTGGGCCGCACGGGCTGCTTCATCGTCATCGACGCCATGCTGGAGCGCATCAAGCACGAGAAGACGGTGGACGTGTACGGGCACGTGACGCTGATGCGCTCGCAGCGCAACTACATGGTGCAGACGGAGGACCAGTACAGCTTCATCCACGACGCCCTGCTGGAGGCAGTGGCCTGTGGCAACACCGAGGTGCCCGCCCGCAGCCTCTACTCCTATATCCAGAAGCTGGCCCAGGTGGAGAGCGGAGAACACGTCACCGGCATGGAGCTGGAGTTCAAGGTAAGAGCAAAGCCTGCTGGGTAATCCTCCATTTCCTGTCGCCGTGGTGCCCACACTCATAATCAAGTACCTCCAGTCAGTCTGTGTAGTTGTCATGTTCAGTTTATTTTTATATAGTGCCTTTCACAACACATTTGTCTTTTGTAAAGAAATCTGATAGCCTTCTGAAAGAATTTTGGGGAGCCCTGGCGTATTTCAATGGCGGCACCAACGAGCTAAGTGTATGTGATGGTGTGGGGGTGCATTAGTGCCTGTAGGCAATAAGATGGAAATGTGAAATGATCAGGATCAGCCTGCCTGTGTACGTATCGCATTAGGGTTAAGCGTGGAGGTGTTTTGGACAGTCCACTGAGGGAACAAAGGGGAGTTTCAGTGGCATTGCCTGTACCCTCAGTAATGCTGGATTGAGCCTTTATGCTGCATTGTGTATACACACACACACACACACACACATACGCGCGCTACCCCTGGGTACTGATAGACCCACTCCAGCATGTAGTTAATTGCCTCCCCCCCATCCTTCCAGGCTTCTCCCTAATTATGAGGCCCCCACCTTAAGCACGTCAAGCTTAGTGGGTGGGGTAGCTGTTGTTGCTGCTGTGTGTGCGTACATCCTTGCGCGTGAGCATTCCCCGGGGGGGGGGACTGCCTGGCCCCTGCCAGCGCTTGGAAAGGAAGCCGCTCATCCTCTTCCTGAAATAATTGGAAGATGGATCGACGAGACGTGGCTTAAACAGGAAGTGGGGGCCCCGCGCGCGAGAGGAATTAGGAGCGAGGCGATTTGCTCAGGCGGAGGATGCAAAGAGGCCAGTGAAATATGACCCATTGTCTTCCCAAGAAGAATACCCACACTGCCTGCCTCATTCCACTCAGAGGAGCTACCGAAATGTTTCTTTTATGTAGAAGTAGAAAAAGAACAATGTATGGTAATGCTCTGTTTCAGAGCCTTTCCAAATCTGGCATTGCCTCCGAATCAGAAGCACACAGATTGCTTTAACTCTAAAAATAACATGAAAAAATGTGCTCTGATTGGTGGATAATCGTCTTATGGATCATCGCTTGCTTTTCTTTGTTTCTCAGCATTATTTGTTATAATGATGAAAAGGTGCATATACTGTATAGAGAGCATGCAAATGTGTTTATTTTGCCAGCTGTTGAGTGCTGCACAATTCATGCCTAGTATGTCATTTAGGCCCCCCCACACACACACACACACACACACACACAGACACAGCAATCACCTGTGCTGGTGACATAAAGGGGTCAGGCTTCTAGCCGAGCTGAAATGCTGTGTTGCTGAATGTCTCACGTCTATGCGCGGGGGGGGGGGGGGGGGGGGGGGGGGGGGGGGGGGGGGGGGGGGGGGGGGGCGGGGCGCGCGCGGGGGGCCGCGGCCGCGCCCGCGC
>JAODKN010000044.1:8550580-8566700 GCA_026774425.1 Petrocephalus zakoni
CTGTGTTGCTGAATGTCTCACGTCTATCCCCGCACCCCCCCCCCCACAGCGCTTGGCCAACTCCAAAGCCCACACCTCCAGATTCGTCAGCGCCAACCTCCCCTGCAACAAGTTCAAGAACCGGCTGGTGAACATCATGCCCTACGAGACGACCCGGGTGTGCCTGCAGCCCATCCGCGGCCTGGAGGGCTCCGACTACATCAACGGCAGCTTCATAGACGGATACAGGTGGGGCTCCTGGCGGCCTGGCCTGCCTTTAACTATAGACGGATACAGGTGGGGCTCCTGGGGGCCTGGCCTGCCTTTAACTATAGACGGATACAGGTGGGGCTCCTGGGGGCCTGGCCTGCCTTTAACCATAGACGGATACAGGTGGGGCTCCTGGGGACCTGGCCTGCCTTTTCATAGACGGAAGGGAACATGACTTAAAGCAGCAATATCCCTCCCTGATAGAGCTGCTTCCTTGTCATGTTGGGTTAAGAAGCCAATTATTTCATTCATGTTCGTTCCTGCTGTCTGTGTGACTTTACGTTTTTAAGTCCTGCTAACCTGGCCCATCTGCGCCCAGCCTAGTTTTTAATGTGTGTGTGTAAAGGTTATACTTGTGAGGACCAAAGTACACTATAGCAGATCCTGAAAAAATGTCACCAGTGAGGTCATTTTTTTCAGTCCTCACTAACTTATATCTTATAAAAATCTGTGCAATCAAAAAAGCAAAAATGTATGTTACTTATGGGTAAGGTTAGGGCTGGGTTGGGGTTAAGGGGGTTGTGATTGGGATTAGGGTTTTCCCATAGAAATGAATGGACGGTCCACTAAGATAGGAATTCTAACGTGTGTGTGTGCGTGTGTGGGTGCCCCCCCACAGGCAACAGAAGGCCTACATCGCCACACAGGGCCCCCTGGCTGAGACCACCGAGGACTTCTGGAGGATGCTATGGGAGAACAACTCCACCATCGTGGTGATGCTGACTAAGCTGCGAGAGATGGGCCGCGTGAGTGCATAACGCGCTAGCTGCACCCCATGCTAATGCTGCATGCCTCAGTGCTAATATATCGCACGTCAGACATGCTAATGTGCTACATACATAACTGCTAATTTTACATGTCGCAACGCTAATGCATCACTGCTAATGTATTCCGTCTGTAAGTGCTCATGTATTACATGCATAAATGCTCATATATTACACATGAGCGATTTAGCCACATTTCCTGTAGCTCACATTTCTCTTCTGTGCGTGTGCCTGTACTCCCACAGGAGAAGTGTCATCAGTACTGGCCCGCGGAGCGCTCTGCCCGGTACCAGTACTTTGTGGTGGATCCCATGGCCGAGTATAACATGCCCCAGTACATCCTGCGGGAGTTTAAGGTCACCGACGCTAGGGTGAGCCTCCCTGAATTTACCGCGATGTTTTGCTGCCCTGTGAAACGCCTTGAGGCTGCATTTAGCATAGAAGTGGCGTGTTATACTCCGCACGCCGGTGTTTAATTTGGACATATATGATTTATAGTGGTGTAGAATGAAATGTAATTTAATTCTGCAATGTTGTACTACGTGATAGGCAGAGGTAATTAATGTAGTACTTAAGGTACAGATGGGAGTATGTATTCTGCTAGAAGCTAGTGGTGTTTTAATGCTAAATGCAGTATTTCATTACTGTGATGTATGGTTGTGAATATCCACACCCCCCCCCTACCCTATGAGAGGGGGTCATTAATGCAGAGGAAATGAGAAGGAGCTGAAAACATGGTGAGAGGAGGGTGTGTTTTTTGCGGGTGTGTTCTCAGCATCACCTGTAGAGGGAGCAGCTGCAAAGTTTGGTCATGTACGAGAACAATAATGGCAAGGATGTTATTAGGAAAATGCATGCATGTCGCTGCAGGCTATGATATGTCTGCTCTTCTGCATGGATCCTGGGTGAAGGGGGCATTATTATGCTCCAGGTGGGGGGACAGGAAGGGTTGAGTGTTTTGGTGAGGCAGCGCTAATCGAGATTAACCGTCTGTGTCGGGAACAGCATCGTCTAGGGGAGAGACGGTCAGGGAGGGGCAGGGGGAGGTCCTTGGGGGCTGCAGAGATAAGGGGGGATGCGGATTGAGATGCGCCGGTGGGCCGCGTCGTGATCGAGAGCCGCCGTGCCCCCTTGACGGAAGTTTCCCCGCAGCGGGATCACTTACAAATTCAATTACGGTGCCAAACGCTGGCAGCTGCCCTCCGCCTCCCATCCCTCGCCTTCCCTCCGTTTGTTTGCTGAATTTTTTTTAATTACTTGTCAGGAGGAAAATGAGGTGGCCTCAGGTCCCCTTCGCCAAGGGGACTTAGCATTCACCAGCTCAGCAGGAGCAATTGCGACGTCACCGCACTAATGGGCACGACCAGCAGGGGCGCCGTCTCACGCACAAAGCCTGAGGTTCCCTAGGCGATGGCTGACGCTGACTCCCGGCGAGAGCGGTCAGCTTGGAACCATGTGGACGGACGGGGAGGGGAAGGAGACATCGACCTACTCCTGATTATGTTGTTTGAGTCGCCCCTGAAATGAAGATGCCTGTCACGCAAGGCGCGCTATTGATTTCCCGTAACAGAGACTTATTCGAAACAACAGGTTTAAGTGGGCAGGAAGGACAGGGAGAGATGGGAGGTGGATTTGTCACTCCTGCTTGTTCAGCTATGCAAACGAGGATGAGAACGGAGCGGTCGGCCAAGGGGAAGGGTCACAAAGAGCTCCATGTCACTCGCGGCTCCCGGCGGCCATGTCTACAGGAATCCAGCAGTTTGAACAAGAACGTTGGGATCATCATTTTGGAGCCGAAATGAAACTTTTCCTGATTTTCCTGTGCCTCTCTCCCATTTTCTGTGCTCTCCAGGACGGCCAGTCCAGGACGGTGCGGCAGTTCCAGTTCACGGACTGGCCCGAGCAGGGGGTACCCAAGTCCGGGGAGGGCTTTATCGACTTCATCGGCCAGGTGCACAAAACCAAGGAGCAGTTTGGGCAGGACGGCCCCATCAGCGTCCACTGCAGGTGGGGGTCACGGGCGTCACTGAGTGGGAAGGACTTGAGCTGATCACCTCATTGGATGAGACCTCTGCTTCTCAAAAGCCATGTGTCTTCCCACGGCTTCACTTCTCTCACCAGCCAACCCAGACCAGGGAATCTACATAGGGGTGGGGTCACACAGGCACTGGCACCTGCTGAAAGCTGATTGGCCCTTCGAGTGCCCCCTCCCCTGTCACTCATCAATTCAAAATATATCATTGGCTCATGATAAGGTTGGCCGCTCAGTAGGAATTAAAGTCCCTCTTATGCCCTCCCACCTTAATCATCCAATTCATATAATAATTGAAATTCTGCTGTTTCCAGCTCTAAAAGCGTCATATTCAAGAGAGGATACTCTTGTTCTCTCTCATCTCTGCTTGCTGATTAGCCTTTGAGCCTGTTTTGTGTGGTGAATAATCTCTACACATCATGGGGGGATTGGCGCCAGTCATGGCTGCTCTTTATACACAAATCAACGAGTGGCTCACTTTCTGGAGGTCAAGTGACCTGCCTCTAGCCAAGCTACGGCAGTGGGGAATCTCCAGGTGCCCCTTTCAAGCCACCCCCCTCCCAGCCTCCAGGGCACTGCAGAATTAGGCAGAAGTACCGTGCATTTTTCTGACTTATTTTTCTCTTGGACTGAATCACTTTTTTAAAACATAACTCCCCCCCCCCCCATCCCTCGTAACTCCAGAAACCTAACGCAAGGTTGAGGTGATTTCACACTCTGGCAGATGTGATATATCCCCCTTTAGGACCTGTGTCATGCCTCCTATTCCAGACGCCGTCTGGGGGCAGAGATTTGCGAGCATGAAATATGCAGCCGTTTCTTCATAGTCTCGAATGTTTACACAAGCAGAATTTTATGCACGTGTCCATCTGAGTGTGTGTGTATTGCTTTCCTTGTGGCCATTTGTATTTTTATGTAGGCCAGGAGCTTATCTGAGCCAACCTTTTAGCTGTAATTGCAGTGGAAGTCGTCCACTGATACCAAAGCATGATTTCACTATATCCATCTTTGACCTCCAGTGGGCTGCTAGTGCAGTTAGGGGGCAGGGACACAGAAGCATTGGTCCCAGCTGAAAGCTGATTGGCCTCCTGTCATTCACCTATTCAAAACAAATCATTGGTTAATAGGAAGGTTGTCTCCATGAAATGAATCATGGCCCCTCTAATTACCCCCACCTAGTATCCAGTATAGTGCTGTCGGGATTGTGCCAGATTCCCGTGTGTGATCCGGAACCTTCTGTGTGGCTTTGCAGTGCGGGCGTTGGCCGGACCGGTGTCTTCATCACGCTCAGCATCGTGCTGGAGAGAATGCGTTACGAGGGCGTGGTTGACATCTTCCAGACAGTGAAAATGCTGCGTACGCAGCGGCCAGCTATGGTCCAGACGGAGGTGAGACACCAAGGCCCCCCTGTACAGGAAACGATCATTAGCCAGCTTCTCTACGACAGCTAGATTTAGAATAAAAGTGTTTTGGCCTAATTCTTTTAATGAACAGTTCTACTGTCATCTGCTGAAGAAAGTATTTTTGAACTTAGTCTTCCCTGTGATGTGGTACAGACTTACGCTGACACTGTGCATTTTGTGTGTTTCTTAATCTCCTCTAAACAGGATGAATACCAGTTTTGCTACCAGGCAGCTCTGGAGTATCTAGGAAGCTTTGATCACTATGCAACGTAAAACAGAAAAAGCGAAAAACGTCACCACTAATTCCACCGTCCCCCTCTACAGTCTTCTGAGCCATAGAAACTTGCTTGAAATTTTTGATGACAACAGAAAACAAATCCAAACTTTAACTGTTCTAATTAAAAACGAAAACGACAAAAAAGCGGACAAGAACATGTATTATTTGGAGTCAAACGGGAGTGATGGCAGGCAGGGAGGTTGTTTTTTTTTTTTTTTGAAAGAAAGGACAAGCCTTTTCACCTTCTCAGGAACTTACCTGAAGGAAGAACCCAGCCGAGACTCGAACGGGGGAGGTAGGAGCGATCAAAGCGTCAGACTCCCAGCTTTACCTCAAGTGATCCGATCTGGACGACTTGAAATGTCTTGTGGACGCCTGCTGCAAAAGCAATTCAGTATAAAAGCCGGCTACAGTAAAAAAGGAGAAAAAAAGCGCTTTCTTAAAAGGAGAATGAAATCATTTGTAATTCATCCAAAATTGGAGTCGAGATTTTTAGAGGAACTAAAAAACTATCGGGGTTTCAATTAGTCAAAGGTGAAGAATTTTCAGATTTTTATACATAAACATTTAAGCTAAGGGGTTAGAAGTTATAATCCACATTTATTCAAGATTCTGGCCTCTAAGGTGACAGCTGTATCCCAAAGGCCCTGACCACAGCCTGAAGAAGCTGGATCTAGTTGAGTAAATTCAGAAGGAATGTATGATCGTGGTCTAAAGTTCTGCCTAGCAAATCTAAGATGCTCACCAAGTAATTACCAAGGACCCTCCTATTTCTGAATCAGCGGGCCCGTCTTCAGTGCCAAGATCAGCGACTGAACCATAGGTCAGGTGCGGCAGGGGGGATTGTCTCCTGTCTGAGGAAAGGACAGAAGTATGAAAGCCGAATTATTTTTATTAGATATTCCATGCCAATCGAACCAGTGTGGTGTCCGTTTCAAGGGCACAGATGGAGCTGGGACGTTTGGGGGCTGCCAGCAAACGCGACTGTGCAGCCACTCCTGTCTCATTCCCAGAAGGTACGCCGTGCACGGTCTTTCCCACATGGCCGTGGCATCATTCCATGGTTGGAGGAGGGAAGAAAAAGGTCTGAGAAATCAGTCATGTTTATCGTTTCTTTTTTTTTCTTTTTTTTTTTTTAAGTTTCACGATATTATTAGTATTTTTTACACGTCGTGCTGCTGGTGTGTCGTGCTGTGTGCAGTGGAGCTTAAGGGAGAACTGCTCATCCCCTAGTTGGATAAAAGTGACAAAGAGAGAAGAGCTGGGACTTATCCTCCCTCTGGATGGGTGTCGGCAGGCCACCTCCGAGGATGACTGCCCTCCGTTGCCCCATACTGTGTCTGCGGTGGCCAACATCCCTTCACAAATATCTCATGGTGATATTAGTAGTAGTAGACCTGTATTATTTCGCTAGTTTCCGTCTCAACCAAACACGCTGCTCATATTTTTCTTTATACACCGTGTGAAATGTGAAGGTGGGCGTGCAGTGGCCCGTGCCCCCTCCCCCACCCCCCCAAAGCACTGGGAGCGTCCTGCCACACCTTCCATATGAACTAGGAGATCTGCACACCAGGCCTGCATCAAACTGGTCTACCGCAGTATGAAGCCCCAGGAGGGGTTAGCCGGGGAGAACAGGCTTCTCTTAATGGGGGCGCCGTTGGCTTGCATCCTCGCTGTCTGCGTGACTGGAAAGTGAGAAGCACCTGCCCACAGACACTTTTGTCCCAGCAGCGAGACACTTACGGGATGACGGGGTGGGGGGTGGAGAGAGGGCAGCGTGGTGAGCACCCCCCCCCCCCCCGGGTCAACCGGCCTGTATTCGCTTTATTCTTCGTTTCTGTGTTTACAGCTTCGGGCTAGACTGGTCTCCGTGGAGTTCGGGTCTTTCGGGAGACGGTGGCGTTCATGGTCTCGTCAAGACTGCCAACTTACGTACCCCAGAAAAAGAATATTGACAAAGGAAAAAAAAAAAACATTTCTTTACCCGGTGTCAGAAAAGTTACTCTCCACTCTGTGATGTATACCAGTATGATAACGTGAACCCACAGCACCCCCGCTGCATACCCACAGACCCATGACCTCTGACCTTTAACCCCTGACCTTCTCCCCTCCCTGGGATCAGTGCTTTTGTGTGTAAAGAGCTATTGATAAGTGTGCTCGGTAGCAGTCGCGGAGGAAGCCGTGAGGAGTCAATTTCTTATTTCCAAAAAAAAGCCTTATTGTTAACATTATGAGATGTTGATTATGTATCATTTTGATTATTGTCATTTTACCTTGCAGACTTTTATTTTACTTTTTTTTCTTAACAGGAATGTTGCATTTTTTACGTTAGTGGGAAAAATAAATAAATGCTTATTTGATCATATTATGTTAGAAGGCATTCTATTTTTTCACTTTAGAAATGTGTAATGTACATTTGTGTGTATATATTTCTGTGTGTGTGTATATAATAATATATATATATACGCACACAGATATACATATATACGCACTCCCACATGCATAACATATATAAATAAACGTAGATCATAGATGATATATATCAGCCCGAATGTTACTACACATTTTGCCTTTGTCATGTTTTGATACGGCTCAGACCCAGAGCGGCTCATGTACAGATACGATGGCTTTGATTTATTTTGATTTATTTTTTGTTTATTGTTTTCTTAACCTTGAGAAATACCGTGTGTTTCCTTGGAAACATCGAAGGGAGGTTGATCTGGCCAGAAGCCACCAGTGACGCTTAAATATCTGCCGCTTGGTAGAGCAGTGCCGGCACTGGGGGGCGGGGTTGTAATTATTCCTGGTAGTGGTAGCGATAGCAAAAGCATCATTTTTTAAAGCGGTAGATGGACTGATCTACTAAACTTTGAATATAAGACACTAGAGTATAACCAGTCAATTTTTGCTGTACTTGACTAATTCTGCGGTACATGATGAATATGTACAGGGCAGTTTGTTTTTCTATTTCACACGCAAGTTGTTTTTATACTGTCTTTATTTCTACTTTTAGTTTTAGCAGAACTAATGTATCGGGTAGCCAAATACCGGCCCAGATTTAAACATCTATAAATGAACGATTCCAGCCTGCTTTCTGTACAGCTTGGCCCCTCTGTGTTTTATAAAATGTCAACGTCTGCGCTCAGCTTCAGGCCTTCCTTGAAGGCCACTTAGCCCCAGGTGGCACTTTCTGTGTAACCCGACCCAGGATTTGGTCTTGATTGTTCCACCATAGTTACCAATCAGATGCTCAACCCAGCTGCATGCTGGCAGAAGCCTCTGGAAGTCTGCCTCTCGTTTCTTATCATAGCAACATAACTTCAAAGTTTCATGAGTCACTTTTTGGCCGACCCACACCTGTCCGGGGAATAGGAAGCATACACCTTGTACCCAGTCAGTCCTCTACAAACCACAGCCCCGTAACCAAGTGATAGCGCATATTACTCCTCCTACTCCAGTGTTCCTCAACTCGGTCCTCGGGGAGCACCAGAAAGTCCACACTCCCTCCCAGCTCCCTGCCAGACAGTCCACATTTTTGCTCCCTCCCATCTCCCTGCCAGACAGTCCACAGGGAGGGAGTAAGGAGGAAGCAGAAAACATGGACTGACTGGGGTTTCCTGAGGACCGAATTGAGAATCACTCCCCTACACACAAGTCCAAACGCAGTCACTTCAGGTCTACACTTTCATCCAGTGTGATGTGACTGGCTGTTTCCAGGCCCCAAAAGCAAAGAGAGGGACCATGGGCCCAGTGCTTCAAATGCACTCTCAACAAATAACACATTTCTCAAGGCAAACACAGTAGTTCGCTCTTCCCAGCAGCTCTGGCCAACTGAAGAGCCGCTTCTGCAAAGCACCAAGAGTGACTTTGTCCACAAAGAGGCTTCTTGACGGGCTCTCTGTCTTACGGCAGGGCCCTGCTGTAGCCAACTCTGTCATATGGCATCAATACATAGTCCCAATAAAATACATACATAAAAACACAATTTCGTTTCATTTCTTAAAGGGGGCAGATCAATGTGAGACGGCAAATAAAAATTGGAAGAAAAACATCATAAACCCTTTTGAAAAACAGCAAGCCAGAGGGCCAGTGATAGCTTATAAATTGTTGCTGCCTTGTAGTTGAGTTTGGCCTCCAGACTGCTGGGCATGGTGTATGGAAGAATCCAGGCAGTGAAGGGGGGGGCACTTGTTGCACTATGACTATATGTTGCCTGTACATGTAGCAGAGCAGTCCAATATGGCTGGGGCGGGGGGTAGGGGGTGCTTGAGGGGTGTGATCTATCAACAGCGACTACCACAACAGGAAAACACGGAAAGCAAGAATGTTGAGATTTGACAAGATTTCCATGGGTAGGCCAAAAGTCACCGGTTCCAAATGTGAGGTCTAACTGCAACAAACAGCTGGTCACAAACCTCCCTCTATGTAGATATGTTGACTTTGTATATTAAAGAAAAGGTTGTCTGAAAACTTGACCAACGTCTGTCTTTTGCCTTATTTTGCTGACTCTTTGGGCAAGCGGCAGTATGAGGGATTTGCGTGACTGAATTAATGTAACATTTGCTTATATCTGTATATACAGAATGTCTGTAAATGTGCACATTTTAGATAATTAACTGAGGCAATATGTACCAAATGCAAACTAACAAGTACCCTATCATGTTTATACAAACCATACCAATTAAACACTAACAAATTAAACTTCTGCTAGCTACGCAATTGGAAATATCTTTTTGTGACATCTGGTATATACAGTATAAACAGAAGGTGCAGTGATGCATAGACAATTTGCAGATGTGAATTTAAACTGCATACTATGATAGAATCTTGTTTGTTCACTTGTCAAGGATGATAAATGCAGTATCTACTTTCATCAGAAGGGGGCGGTATTGTGCAAAGAATACTTTAAAGTAGTGATTGAATATCATCCAGTAATATCTAAAAGTCTGCACTGCGATGTATCTTCAACTTAAATAGCCTTTTCACCGGGTTATTCAAGTGGAAAGCCAAGAAAAAAAAATCTATGGAAACTGGGAATAATTATACATAAGTGGAACACAATCACTGAGAGCAAAATATCCAGCCTGTTGAAATATCCACACTGCTGATATGCCAGGACATTGTTAAGAGGGATGTAGTGGCCATTGTGTAAGGGTGTATTATTGGTATAGAAATAAGAAAATGCCCGTGTTTGTCCAATGACAGTCCTGTGAATGGACAAACATTTTACTGGATTTAAGAGAAGGCCTGTTGTATCATTGTTAGAGTTTTTGCACAACACTTCCTTTCATAAGTATGCATTTCCATTGTGATATCCAAAGCCATGTCCCTAAAAATTATGAATATATTATTCTATATATTCTATTTTTATTTGTTAAAATTAGACTGTCAATTTTGAGGACACGGGCCTTTCATCAGTAAAGTTTATAGCCTGTAAAGTAGAAATGTCTTCAGTGAGTTTGTTGTCTTGGTTTGAAGTGCATTTTTATTTTGGAATTGAAATCTGATTCTATTTGTCAAAGAGTTGTGCTCTGCCATTTGGATGGGATTTCTGCCTGTTATTGAGAGCAGATTTTCTCATTTGGTCTAAAACTTCTTGATGTGGAAGATGGCATAACAAAAGATGCCAAATGGCTAACAGGAATGTGCCGTGCTCTCCAAAAACTCCTTGCAAATTGATCACTTTTAGAAGGAGATCCAATGTCCATTACTAAGAGAACTGTACCACTTTGATTTGGTTTTCTCCATCTCTAGAGACTAAGAGGATGAGAACAGTCCCTGTTTGCTGTTGATATGGAGATTATATAGTGCCGCTTTTCCACTTTTAAAAATCTGTTTTTCCTTTGGTATTGACCAGAATGTTTATCACTTAGGCAGAGTCTCAAAATGGAGGACAGGGCTGCTTTTGGCATGAAGGGGCTGTGATGCATCAAAGAGCCATCCCATAATGATATCATCAGGCATGCCTTCTGTGCAAGCGATGCAGCATTTCCATGACCTTTGTGACCGTTTTTGCAAAAGAGCAAAATTTTCAGTGGGTTTAGTCAGATTCCTTCAGACAGAAGTTCATCTTTGTTCTTCTACCGCCGTCGATTGGCACACGCGGCAACCCTTACGACGCTACATCATTAGCGTCTCCGGGTCAGCATCCTGTCACGAAATTCAAGAAGGGAGAATTAAGGTATGTGTAACTTAAAATAACATTAATACTTCTTTTTTTATTGTAATATTATACCGAAAGATCGTATTGAAACTGAAGGAAAAGTAGCAAGTTATTCAACTGAAATGCAGTTGTAAATAGAATTAAAGATACCTGTATTTGCGACTCTTGATACGTTATTAAAAATATATATATATATATATATATATATATTCTTTTTTAAATAACGTAAGAGTCGCAAATACAGATATCTTTAATCATATATATATATATATATATATATATATATACACACACACACACATAATATAATATGGCATATAGTTCTTCAATATTGCAATCCTGTCGGTCTGATTATACGCAGCGATGATTATGCTTTGTCTTATGACTATTCTGCCATCTTGTGGTCATTAATAATAGTCCCCAATTTTTTTTTTCCCCAATTTTGTCTTAAAGCGTGAAAGTGGGTGAGTGATGTATCTTCACCTCTTCTCGTGTCTATATTCTTTCCTGCAAAAAAAATATATATATTTTTTTCTTTTCAATTTAATCTTAGGATTTGGTATTAAAGCGAACCGTGCCTGAGCAAATACGCGA
The DNA here is from genome assembly GCA_026774425.1 of Petrocephalus zakoni. Classification (NCBI taxonomy): domain Eukaryota; kingdom Metazoa; phylum Chordata; class Actinopteri; order Osteoglossiformes; family Mormyridae; genus Petrocephalus; species Petrocephalus zakoni. Next base: position 8,562,063 of record JAODKN010000044.1, read on the forward strand.
GCGTTAAAGTTTTAAAAATGCAAACGCAGATAAATGCAGGCAAAGTTTTATGTTACAGAAGCGACCTAGGTTAAACGCAAGCAACAGCAACATAAATATTGACCTGCGGTATTTGCAATATTGCTTTTACCGCCTGTGATCACAAGGAAATTATAGTATTTTATGTTTGATAGCGTACACTTTACTATGGCAATAAACAACTCGCGAGCTGACGATGCGATTTCCACGCTACGTATACAATCCATTTAGTACAGATATACACACACTATTAAACAAGCCGCTCGCCGTATACCGTTGATTGGTATATGGGCTACTAAACAGTAATAATGTGAAAATAAAAACACTAGTTTAGGAAATTCCCGTCATCATATACAAAGTTTCGAGATGAATAATCCACCCAAGAGACCAGAGACTGATGCCTTTGCTTTAAAAGTGGCCTCGTTTGCACTTCGATGTTGGAAAATTCATGTAATTATGCTTGCCGGGTAAACGCACAGTTTACATTAATCTGCTCATAACGATTATTTCATCATGAGTTTCACCAGAACATTTCAAGCTGAGACTGAATAGTGACTTTAAACGTGGCTAAGGATAATGATTTTGAAACGGTAAGCCGGAGGTAAGCCTCTCCCTGCTCACAACCTACAGTTTAGTTGCACACTGCAGTGTTTCATTTCACTTGCACGTGCCTGAAGCTTCATATAGCAACACGTCATGCCAGGAGGACGCCACTCATTTCTGCCTGCAGGATGTCAGTGCGCACGGTAGGGGTCACCGTTGAGCCATAACTTAATAATACTATTATTATTATAAATGCAAAATAATTTTGCTTGAAAGGGGATCTGGGCCTGCTGTAGGCTTCCCACTCGCTGTCACCCCGAATTACCGATGATTTTTGTTTAGTCTTATACTGTAATTCCATCCACGCATGTGTTTGCAGTTGTAGGTCTTCCTGCAAGTCTAACTGTTTGCGTGCGAGGTCGCCTTGCGCCTGGACCTTTTTTGGTTACATGCTTTGTTTGTAGTCCCTTTCCCTCTTTGTTTCCTATAAGAAGTCCAAGATGTTGAAATCTCTGATCATGTCATCTGCAAATCCCATGTGCTCCTGTCCAGTGCTAACTCTTTGTCCATTTCAGCATGTAGTGGGAGCTGGCTTTGACTGACCCTTCTGGATTAGAACCAGACTGTGTTGCGGTCCAGTCGTCAAACAACATCTCCCTCTATTTCAGACACTTATAATAAAAAAAAGATACAATCTCTGACCCTGTATGTCAAAAATGCATTTCTCTATGCTCTGTTTAACTTTGTTGAATAGCTGTCTGCAATCCAGAAGCAGTGGTTTGTCTCAGGTATATAAACTGCTTGCACGCTTTTGCTCAAAAGACTGGACTGGGCAGTAAAAATGTTGCCAAGAAGAGGTTGTTTTGGGAAGACTGAGGAAATGCCCCCCCTCTCCTTTTATGGACAGCAAGACATTGTGATGCCTGCCACTGACATCAGCCGCATTCTTGCTGAGCACCATAAAGGCCCTGATGGTGGTGATGCTTGAGGAGTATGTAGCTCCATGGGTTTTTGTGTGTGTTCTGTGGTTGTGGGTTTGAATTCTGTGGCTGTCATCATTGGTAGGTTGATCACCAAAACAGTTACGCCCCCCCCCCCCACACACACACACACACTTCCAGGTCTCCTTATAAAAATATTCCACTCTGCTATGTTTGGGTTATAGTTTTGGGTTCTCCTAAAGCAGGATTTCTCACTTAGCTGGATAACTTCTTGGATTTAAGGTGGTCTGGGCTACCTTAAATCCAACAAACTAACCATCAAATCTCACTTCATGATACACACTCCTGTTGAGCTCTTGTTACTAATATTATGAAAAGGACCACAAGGCAGGATTATCTAGTTTGCATTAGCATCTCCCTCAAAGAAATGAAATCACCTGACCACAATCAGCAACTGCCAACCACTTTTAGTGATGAAAAGCCTCTCATATGGTTCTTTAGAGTGTATAGTGTTGTGTAGCTTGTACATTTTTTGTCATTTTCTAGATGTATTATTCGGTTGCCTCTCGTGAAGGGGTCAGCAAATTTTTCTTATCAGCTAGGAAATGAAAATCCACGTCAAGCCACCTTGCGACAGCTTGCTTTGCGAGAATGTGCTGTTTTGAGAAAATTTTGCTTACTAGGGCACATTTATGCTTTTTTAAAGAATTTGCATTCAGCGTGCCCTTGACTAGATAATGGGTCAATGTTGTGCTGCTCCTTTGAAACCCTTCAGGAGTTCTTTGATTGCAGGTAATTGTTAGAGAGCAAAAACATGGATTGTCTGGGGGTCCCTGAGGACTGGTTTGAGAAACACTGTTCTGTTGTCCTTAAGAGTCAAGTTTGTGTCGACCCTGGGTGTCCCCTGGAGAGACAGACATAATAGTGTGGTCTATTTGGAGGAAGGATGTTGAATATGTTTGTGAAATTTATAGAGGTTTTTAGAGCTTTATAGACCTCCTTACATGGAATGGCTCACCCATCTTCTCATTTTATACTTTTAATAGCTATTTTTTTGTACATTAATTTGGCAACCATCTTCTTTAGGGAAACTTGGGGTCTGAGACCAGAATGAGCTACTGTCCTTGGAACATTTTGGGTTAAGGTCCCTTAGACAACTCTTAGATGAGAGTCCTGCGGGGCCTAGCTGAACAAGAAAAAATGTGCTCCTCAAAAAGTGTTCAGAATAATCATTGTCATGGAAAAAAACACACAAGCTTTTGATCCTAAGAGTTTAGCTCCCATATTTGGTTATAAACGCAGCTTAATATTTCAAGGTTGAAAATGTCTTCGTTGGCTGCCCCCTGGCTGGAACAGCAAGGCCAATTTTCAGTGTTGCCGGGGCAGCAGTGCATTTCCTAATAGCACATTCTTTTTTTGCCCCAAAACAATCTTGACGAACTTCCTGTGTGCTGATTGACCAGCTGGCGAGTCCCAATCTAGGACACATGCCATTTCTCCATTCTTTTTCATTTGGGGGTTTATTCCTGGGTTGGGTGAGTAACAAATAACAAATGCATCTGAAATAACAGTCATTCTCAAAAAGTAGGTGAACAGGCCCTTATTTTCTGAATATTCATGCAAGTTTGGAGGAATAAACCATTGGAATTGTGAGAGGAAAATCCTAGCTTTATTGCTGTATTCATTATATTTTTTCATCTGTGACCAAAAATTATTCCAGAAGGATACATATTTTATTGGTTCACAGTACAGATTCACTCTCTGTATTTGGACGAGCCCAATACTTTATGATACCCAGGAGCCTGAGAAGTATATACATGCATGTTCCTAATCAGTTGTAATGATGTAGATTGATGTAAACCGAGTGACAGTGATTATTGGGTGCCACTTTAGTGTATACTCCACCGGCAATGTGAACAATGTGGCTTCAACCTCTCCTTTGGCTTTATTTTCAGTGTCTCCGTCATTTATTTCAAAGTTAAAGAATAATGTGTCACTGGAATGTATTTGTCACTTAGTAACAAAGTGGGAAAGCCGGAGGAGGATGCGCTGAATGAGTACCAGTTATTATTATGTATTGCTGTCGCAGCCAGTCTTATATTATCTTCAAAAAGGATGTCATTAGTTAAAAAAAAATGAAAGTGTTCCTTGTAGCTAATTCAACTTCCTGTTTATATTCTGGATATTACGGCATTCCAAACCTACGCCAAGAGACGGATCACGTTTTTTTTGGCTGGAACTCCAGAAAGTAAGGTCTCTCCTTTTAGGCGGTGCTTTGTCAGACAGCCGGAGACATTTACTGGTCACTGCAGGAGAAAGGCAGAGCTCACTATACACCTTGTCTCTGCCGGTGCTGGGTTATCACGGGGAGACAGCGAAACAGACATTTAGCCCATAATCCTCCTGGCATCGGTCATCATTTTATCTAATTGGTCATCTGTCGACATTTGGAAGACGCAAGAACTTTGTGAGAGAGCACAGTAAGTACCCGAAACTAGTTTTTTAAGGCTGCCCGGCAACGAGTGAAGTATATTCAGGTTCAAACTGTAGCTTCCTTTTTAATTTGAATGTTTTAAAATTTTATTTGCTTTGCGATGTCTCTCTGTAGTTTCTTCCTCAGTAATTGTGTTTATGTTAACTAATCTTTATCAAGTCAGTCAGGAAAAAGCAGGACTTTTGCAGCTGATTTGGGTACGTTGTGAAGTCATTCCATCCTCAACATTTCGTTCATCTTCAAGGAAGAAAGTGTTTCTGCACAGTTACTAGAAATTAGTATTTATTAAATAATTAATTTATTATGCATTTATTAAATAATTCAAATAATATCAGAAGGACAAAAATTCAACCGTTTTTAACGTTTATATATGAAATGTTGACCACAGTTTATATATTTCTAGGGTCATCTTCCGGAGGGATGCAAGAAAGTTTTGCCAAAGATCCTTCTTCTGGCATCATGGCCAGATCCTCCTACTATGGCAATGATACAACTCCTATCTGCTTGTCTATAAATAAATCACTCATCCCTTACAACCACACCATCGCATCACCTTACTTCCCGACCACCTTCACTGCCGTGGGCCTCGGCTCCAACCTCATCGCCCTGATCGTCCTGATCAGGGCATACCAGCGGACCCAC
>JAODKN010000044.1:8668796-8704059 GCA_026774425.1 Petrocephalus zakoni
CTTCTAATCTGACCTCCTATTTATGTTGTGTTTTGAAGGGCGCTGTATAAAAGTGGCTTTTCTTTATCTTCTTCTTGCCCTCTTCCTCTTGTCCTCCTCTTCTTCCTCTTCTTCTTGTCCTCCTCTTCTTCCTCTTCTGGCACCCCCCCCAGGGCTTTCTTCATTGAGTGAGTGTGTACATTTATATAGCGCTTTTCATCTCTCTCACACACACACACACACACACACACACTCACTCACCCTCTTGTGGGGGGGATGCCTTTGTCTTCCTCCTCTTTGCCTTTGTCTTCTTCCGTCTTCTTTGTCTCTTTCCTCCTCCTCCTGGGGGCACCGGTCCATTTGCGGTCCAATACTTGTAGTCTTGTGGCTCCACTTGACCCGGGTGGGGGCTGTGCTGGGGCTGTGGTGCTCGGGGAGGCCTCCCCATGGCGGCTTGGAAAAGAGCATGCAGGATGGGGCCCTGGCGGGGACTTGAACCCAGGTCCCAAGGGTGTGAGGCAACAGACTTAACCACAACACCACTGAGCCGCTGCCCCAGTCCCTTTTAATCTGACCTCCTATTTATACATCTAACTGGTGCCACTTCATTACCTTAGCTATTGTTTAGCAAGAGAACAGGTACTGAGCCATCAGCAGCCATAGCACCTGCAACTCAGACTAGGTAGTCTGGCTGAAGCTAAGCAGGTTTGGGCCTGGCCAGGACTTGGATGGGAGACCAAATGTGGCCAGCAGGTGATCCTGTCCTGTGGTTTAAGAACATAAAAGGGCTCTTATTGCTTCTGTAAAGCTATAAAGTGGCTTTGGTTGTCTTGGAAAGCAGTATATAAATGTAACATACATTCATTCATTCAAAAACCAGGTCCTCGTGTGTGAAATTCACAATGTTGGTTAAAAGCATTTTATTGGTTACAATATCAATTCATAGCAACATACAGTATCACTGACCCACTGTACAAATACAAAATAAAAACTGGTGTGAAGACAAAAAAAATCATAGCAAGTGATTATAAATTGACAACAGCGTTGTAAGAACTCATGGCACCATGTCCCTGGATTTGACTGGCTCAAATATAAAAATAAATAAAAGGAGAGGAGAAAAAGAACAGAACACGAAAGTCAGAACGGAGGCCTGGTGCTGAAAGTCAAGTGTCAATGCATTTTGTGAAAGGGGGAGAACAGAAGAGATTATGGAAAGCCAGAAATGGGACAAAATGGAAATTTCCCTTTCACCCCCCCCCCCCCCCAAAAAAAAAAAATACAGGACATCTAAAACTCACTTGGGCCGCATCGTAGGATCATTGCTTCCTGGAGCTGTAGTTCTATGAGAGCTTGTTAGAGTACATTTAAGTCAAAAATGAACACAAACCTTACAGCTGCCCCAGCTCCTAACATGACAGAAATTCCATTTAAAAACCATTAACTCTCCTTAAAGCCTAACACTGTTGCATTTGATGCAGAACTCACCCATTTCATTTAAAAAGCAAAAGCATCTTCTCAGTGGAACTGCTGCTTACCAAAATCATTCCTTGCTCAGGGAGACTTTCAGCGGCACCTACAATAGCATTACCTGGAGCTCGTGTGGCATTTATTGATGAAATATGGCCATGGTAAAATGCCCCTTTTCCATGAGTTTATGGTTACCGTTACACATCCAGCCACAAAATCGACATAACGTAAACTGGCTGGTGGGAAACACTGAAATGCCTGATGTAGAGGGGTGGTGGGGGCGCGGAGTTCCACATGGAGAGCACGACGCGAGCAGTGTTGTGGGCAGGCACGTTATTCTGTTAGGCACCTCGGGAGAGCCGGCAGGTAACCTTGGCACCACACTTCATCACACCTTGGCACTTTTCCAAGCAGACATGTTACTTGCAGACTGCTATTCTGCGTCTCTGCTTATGAATTTCAAAAGGATACTAGAGTCACTTTTAGGAAGGACAACATACTTTGAGAAAGACATACCACATCACAAAAAAAATACTTTCAGCACTCATATTTGAGTCACTGACACCCCTTGTGGAATGCCACATTCTGGTTTCAGAAACATTTGTTAGAAGCAGAATGGGAAATACAGCTAAAACTATTCTCAAGTGATTCACTATGACTGTAAAGACTTCTGTGTAATCAATAAATACAATAAATTTGTCCTGACTGCAGCGAACAATCTAACGCAAGATAATGTATTAAAATGTCCCAAAACATCCTTGTCACTAGCCAACTACTTCTGGGCAAATATGGTTTTCTTGAGTCATTAGACTTGTATAGTCTTCTCACTCACCATTTCCTTAGTGTTTGACATCTCGCCCCCGGTCAATCTGAACATGCTTGTATCTTATATGGCACAATTAACACTGTGGCCCCCCTAACACAAACATAGTGAGGACTTGCTGTTAATACAAAGACAAGGGGTGTGGGCGGGTGGGGGTTAGTTCACATGGCCTGTCAACTCTGATGTCTCATTCAAAATACTTTGCCAAGACCGCTACCTGCAGGTTCAAAGATAGCCAGCAGAGGGCAGAGTTATGCAAGGATCATGTAGGCTACAAGCCTGAGGTGGTGAGCCGAGCAGACTGCAGTTTGTGTGGGGATCTCAGATTAAGGCAGAGTGTGGTTTTGCGCGATTACGTCACAAACAAGGCAGATGCAGACTCCGAAAGGCATGTACATTTAAGAGAGTCAGCACTATGTCTGTAAACACACACAGCGTATAGAGAGTGGCATTAACACTGTAGTACAAGTATACAGAGAGTACATATATACGGTTTAACAAAGTCAAGGCTTGTGTATGTGTGAGTGTGCTGGGTAACACGTGCAATTCTGCCCAGGTCTAGCAGCGACACCACTGGTCTGGAAATCAGGCTGTTAAAGGCAAATAAGGCAGCGTCTCTAGCAAGGCCTTACAGCAGGACCCTGTGTCTGAAGTCGGGGTCCCCTGGATAGCAACACCTCCTCCGCTGCACCCGCCTGCTTTTACCAGACGTGGCCCGCTGTACCCAGCGTGCAGGCCTGCACAGGAGGCCATACTGAGGACATGCATCTCGTAGGTGACGGGGGTCAGACGTATGTGCCTTCCGTCCTCTGCTCTAATTTGGTGTGAATTATTGCCATGTCCTGTCGTCTAACAAAAAATGCATATGGCTGTGAGCCCCAGGCTGCCCCACTACACACCTTCCCCAAAGAATCCCCCCCAAGAGAGGTTAGTGTATCTAGTGCATTATGGGTATTTTCCTCAAGCTACAATATGCTCTTCTGGGGGAAGGGAGGGGGGCAGTTGTAGCCTTGGGTCTTTTGGTGATTCTCAGCCAGACGCCAGACTGATTGATATCACTGGGGGGGGGGGGCAAACTCCAGTTGCAGAAACTTTATTGCATAAAACACTGATATTTTCCTTCTGAATGCAACATCTGCACGACAGTGGCCATCCTGCACTGTAAACGCAGCGGCATTTTGAGACAAGGGGATGTGGCAATACTGCAATACAGATGATATGAAACAAGTGAAGGAGACGGCAGGGAGTGGAGGGAAGAATAAATCCAACAGCGTCAGTTTCACACAACACAAAAATTAACAAGAAAATTACAGAGAGGCATCAGAATCTCCCTGTGAACAGTTAACAACCACAGTGCACCATTGCAGGTCAAGTTTTTTGTGGAAAAATCCACTAAATATAATATTAATACTGATATTAATATTATACTTCCACATGTCACTGCAAAATGTTAGTATGTTTGCATGTTTGATAATGCATATGAATGTCAGATTGTTGGCATTGGCTATTCTTGAATACAGTATGCACATTGAAAATGGACAGGAATAAAAGAACCAATCAGACGACAGGGATTTAACAATGCGTCTGCATTCTATGTGCATATATACGCCTATACAATGCAGTGCATATGTCAAACAATGAACGGCTGAATAACAAAATGTTAAACTTGCCCCTGAAAGGAGGGGAAAAAAAAAAATAAAACCAAGGGGGCCTCTCAGAAGATCACCACTTCAGCTGATAGGACTAGGTAATGAAAGCTTTGTGTCATAAGGGAGTACAAAAAAGTTCACCTGGACAGGTAGAAAGAACGTGACACACAGCTGTGGAGCAGTGACCGTTGACCCGGACCTCGCCCCCCTCACCCTCGGTCCTCCCTGGGCAGTTAATTCCAGATTCTGAGGAAACTGTCCCAAGAGCCAGTGGCAACAGCCATTCCGTCATCCGTTACCCCTAAACAGCTAACACGGTTATCGTGACCAGCCAAGACACCTAGGGGGCGAGAAGGCAGCCATTAGACAAAGACAATTAATTAATGAGGAAAATTAGTTCATAATCAGCAGCCACCTCATTGGTTAAAAAAGGCTACCGTCTAAGGTGTTGATGAGAAAGTGGACCTGGAAAGCTCTCCAGTGGTACTGACCTGCACGCTCTCCTTTCAGCGTGTCCCAGACGTTGCAGTTGAAGTCGTCATATCCGGCCAGCAGGAGGCGCCCACTCTTTGAGAAGGCCACCGAGGTGATGCCGCAGATGATGTTGTCATGGGAGTACATCATGAGCTCTTGGTCCGCGCGGAGGTCGAACAGCCTGCAGGTGGCGTCGTCTGAGCCCGTAGCAAAGGCGTTCCCATTGGGGAAGAACTAGGGAAGGAACCCAAGGTTAAGGGTCCTTCAGAGGTAGCAGTACACCCTCAGTCAATCTAAAGACCTTCTCCAAACAAGCGGCCTAATTTGTTTTCACACAGATAAACCATAATGTCAGAGCCCGAATACAGAGGCTGCAGCCATGATTGAGCTAATCATACCCCCTCTTCACATGATTACGTGACACTGTGTTGACACCCAGGTTGACTGTGTGTCCTGTAATGACATTTTAAAGGCATGAATCCTACGGCATGCTATGTCCACCTCCCTCTTTTGGTATACTCACACAGACCGCATTGATGTCGGACACATGGCCAATGAAGGACTGCCTGCACATGCCGTCCCGGACATCCCACAGCTTGGCGGAGGCGTCGCAGGCACCAGACACAAAGGTCTTAAAGTCAGGGCTCAGGGACAGGCTCATGACGTCACCGCTGTGGCCCGTGAAGGTGGTCGCCTGCTGGCCCGTCTCGATGTCCCACAATGCACTGCGGGGCACAATGCGACAGGTCGTCAGCAAGGCAGGCTAAGAGACCAGCTATCGCCTCTTGAGTTCTTGCTGGCACTCAGAGGCTGTGAGCTTCTACGGCAAGTTCAGTAGCAGTGATTTCTGCCATTTACATCTCCCAAACTTACCAGGTGGTGTCCCCAGAGCTGGTAACTATTTGATTGTCATCCAGAAAACGGCAGCAAGACAGATATCCTGAAAATGCACAAGACAGGAAGGTCATCGTACATAAATTAGAACTGGGTATAAGGTACACATTACTTTTCAGTGAAAAAAGCATTTTATTTCAAAGGTATGATTCAGAAAGCCATTAAAATTCTATATGATTAACTTTTGGGGTGCTGTGATCTGCAGAAGAGGAGCATACATTTTTTGCATATTTTTCCTACATCAGTACTGGAAGCTCCAACTGCTAATAAGCTGGTTATCAGCCACACAGACCCACAGTCCATTTCCTAGCTGCTGGACAACGCCCCATCCACATCCTGCAAAACGCATTACAACGTGCCAATCCCTATCATTTAATTACAATATCACTAATGCATTTATGGATTCGCTACTGATACATTTCCTTAATGCTGCTTAAGTCTCATTACTGTAGGAAGCGACACCCATCTGGCAGCTAAAACGGGCACTTGTTCAGATGAGCCAATCACATTAGAGCTCGTACGGATCAGCCAATCACATTCCATATGTCAGACAGAAACCTGGTTCAAATGCATGTGATCATTTTACTGTGCAGGCTGTGCAGATTACAAACAGAGCTTTGCATTCATTGCTGCAGTGTGATATAATACACTGATTTGACTACATGAGGGCATGATGTTGGGTTAATACCTTCACTATTTGAGGCAATCTAGACTCATCTGAACTGAAGACGCCTGCTACCCTTTACCTGTATGCCCTGGGAGCTCCCGTGTGACCCTCACGTTGCCCTCCCGCGTCTTCAGGCTGTATATGGAGCAGATGTTGTCCAGGCCCCCGCAGGCCACGTAGTTTCCGGAAGGTGCGTAGGCACACGTCATCACCCAGGAGGAGCGCAGTGGGATGGCATGCACCTAAAGGAAAGTCAACTGGCTGGGTCAGCGGCAGCCAACGGCCCAGAAACAAGGGGGCTTCCTCCAACATGTGCAAAATGGAAAACTAACTCAGCACCCGAGTGGACACTGCCCAAGGCAGCAAGACCTCTCCAATCCTGTCCCAAATCCTACACCTAGGGGGCTGGTCCATTTGTTATAACTACACACACGTCATCATTTACTTGGCTAATTAAGCCTTCTTCCCATGTCCGGGGATTATAATCAGACCTAAGGAAGCTGCAGAATCTAATTCCAGTACTGCTGCTGCTACTGTTGAATACAGCCATACACCAACTATGCCGAGCGGCACCCCTACCTTATTCGTTGTGTAGCTGTCCCAGATAATCAGTTTGCCATCCTGAGAGGCACTGACGAGAAGCCTAAGGGTTTGACAGAAACGCATTTCTCATGGAATGTTTCACTTCACAACACAGACTATACCACATACAAGGCACGGGGTTTGGTAACACAGATCGGGGTTTCAGCTGAGTTTAACAGACAACAAGAGGATGCTTATTGGCCAAAAGGGCCTGACAGCCCTTCAGCTATTCGTGGAATGGAAAACAGTGGTTGGCATGTAATGAGATATCATTTGTTATCCTATTTATAGCATATATAAAAACAGACTGAAGGTGCAAGTTTAAGATCAGGCTACAAGTCACCTGCCACACTGACCTGGAGTCAGAACCCCAGTGCATGGCGTAGATTTTGGCCAGGTGGCCCCGGAGGGTGCGTCTTGTCCGCATCTGAATCCTCCCGACTGAGTCCAGACCGGCGGTGATCTGCAGGCAGGAGAAATGAGAGCTTTGGTAAAAACCATGCTCCAAACGCAAGGGGGCGTCCCTCCCGATCAATAATTAATCTAAATTTAGCTGTTCGTTCAAGATGCCTCTTTGGCCTGTAAATATTTTAGCATGTTCCAAGTGTAGTCATGTCGCAGAAGCCAGCCATCGTGGGGCGACTCCGCGCCCTACAGCTGTGCGAATGCTCACGCATCAGTGACTGGAGATCCCAACGAAACCCCAGGTAAAGAGAGGGACTCAGAGGCCCAGACATACCTGAGAGAGAGTGGAATCGCTGCAGGCTTTCCGTGCATCCTGGGGAAGGCAGGAAATGGTGACACATGCAAGGGTTTCCAAAAAGGAAATAATGTTAAAAGCCTTTAATTTTAACAGCACAAGTGTCCAGCTCTCAGAGTAATTCAGTCATGTTTCAATTCTGTATGTGGGTGATACACAGCAGTGCATATGACATGCAGCAGCGTGAGGAGTACTTCGTGGCGTATCAATAGATGTTATATTATTAAAAACCAGAATGGCATTAAGTAACTGCAATGGAAAACTCTGTGTCGATGCTGTACTAGGTGGCCAAATCATAATGGAGAAAATCCCAGGTTACATAAACCCCAGCATTTTTCTCCAAGCAAGAACGTCCTCATTATAAGAGCCCAAAATCTGTTATCGCTTCTGATGTTCTGCAGCAGATCTGCCACATGCATCAAGGAGCCAGCACGACGTGCAGCCGGAGGAGGCACACGTGTCACATTCGCCGTGACGACGCACGTAGCCCACCGATATTTGAAGCACGATGAACTGCAGCGCTGTTCATTTAATTAGAAGATGTGATTATCGAGGGCAAACGACATTTTAAAATAAAGCTCATTACCTACAAAACCAAAAATGGTTAGCTTAGACATCGGTCAATAGACTGATCAAAGCTCGTTTGTGGCCTGGAATGGATGCTACTGTGGGTGTTAGACGATCCACTCCATGACAGTGCCGCAGATAGATTATGGGTGGAGATGGTGCCAGTGTTGCAACATAGCTAAATATCTGCAATGCTCTTTGAGAGGGAGTGTGTCTATTCCATGGGACCGCCCCTTCATCTTACTTTGATTTGGTTCCGCAGTTGCTCCGCCTCCTGCCGCAACTGTTCCAGCTCGCTCATTGTCCCTTTCTGTTTTGATCGGTCCGCGAACCAGCTGACACCTGTGACGCCGAGAGACCAACACTTCAGAGGAGAGGAAGGGGACAAGCGACAACATCCCACAGGAACAGAAACAATCCTGTTTGTCTGACATTTTAACAAAGGGCAACAAAAAGCTTGGCTATTTATGACGATACACAGCTCTTCACCCGTTCATAACCCGAAGGAAAGAAAGGCAAACATGTCAATGACAGTGCATCATAAAGCAAGCTAATAGTTAATGTCTCATTCCATCTCCGTACACAAAACCCTACTGTACGATGCTTTCTGTATACAGTGAAAATATGGTTATTCAAGACAATAAAATAAGCCACTTGCACTGCATTTTGGTCAGTTATGGTGCAGATTAGGTGGGAAAAAGAAAGTCCCTTTAGCTTTAACAGCGGAGGAATGTGCAGCATGTGACCTAAATACAAGCCCTTGGGGGGGGAATGAGAGGCTAGTAGGTGGGGCATTCTGCTGACACACAAGTACTTGCCAATATTAAAAAACATTGAGCACTACTGGATATAACTTCACTTTGAGCAGGCATCTATAGACATTTTTGCTACCCCATATGATGAGCAGCGCCAACCACACAGCTCCATGCAGCATGCCAAAGCTGAGAAGGCACTGAGGTTGTCAGCCTGGGCCCAAAGGCATTTGGTGGGGGTGGGGTTGAGGAATGTGTGGCAGTCCATTCTCTGGCTTCCCAGTGACGCACACCTCCCCGTGGAGCCCTTCTGACATCAGCTGGTGGGCCCTGAGACTGGAGCAGGGTTCTCTCCTGCTTAACTGATTCTGACCGAGACAAGCAGGACCAGGCCCACAAGCTGATTAAAATCATCACTGCTGGCCCGAAGTTCACGGCCACCAACATCAATTAGCGATCAGGCGGCCTATTTACTGAATCACATTACACATTTTACACCTCAGGATCTTCAAACGGAAGCATTTAAAATACTGGGTAAATGACCAAGGCTCAACGTTCATCCATTGTAACTGTACATTTAGAACAATCACTGAATCACCATTTCTGCAGGTTTCAAATTACCGGAGTCCTGTTCCCCTTTGGTCCCAAGACCAAACAAGCCCCTGGAAAAGCTGTATATTCCATTTTTATAATACATAATACAAATGAGCCACTAGCAGCCATTACAGCATGCCATTTTTTTCCAGCCGGCCTTTTCCATGTCTACTGCATGCCATCTCCGCCCATCAAATTACAGTTTTAAATAAATAGGTCAGGTTCATATGAAACCCTTCAGTAAAAGCAAAATGAAGCCCAGGTCACACATGTTCTTAAACGAAAAGCATTAGGTGAAGACATTGGAAAACTCTGTGTCAATGAAAAACCCTTATACCAAAACAAACGTGTTTAAATTTTACATACACACAAAAACTACTTTTTAAGATGTATTATAGGCAACTGGCACACTGACAGTAAGTTGACAGGCAGAAAACGTGCTTTCCTGTGAAGATGCTGTGGAGATAAGATGAGTGGCTGTGACATGAGGAAGCCTACCCTCTCCCAACCCAGCGCTTTGTCCATCACAAGGGGGTACTGCTCGGCTCAAGCCTCCAGGAACCGCACGCTGCCAGATTCTATTGTGACCAAAATGTTGCCAGGTCACACAACCATACCCGAGAGGAAATGCTTAACCCAAACTCCTCCAGTAAAAAAAACATTAATTAAATAATAAATGGATTTAAAAAAAGACAGCTGTAAATAAAAGGCATGAGCGAGGCAACATAATCTACTCCCCAAAAAACATTTACAGCTGTATAGAGATGCATAATCAACTTGTAAATGAGTATCTGAAATTTTTTAAAGCTACTCGAAAAGAGCAAATTACTATCGTACAGAATATGTGGGGTGTGTAATAAGACACAAACTCCAAACATAAATGTGTTAACCACTAATTCCCCAATGGTGCCCAGAACTGAACATCTTCAGGTGCTTACACTTGTATACAACAGAGGGAAGGTACTTGTCACATCCATTTACAATCCAAAAGCAAGCTATCCTAATAGGTCCATTCACCACAGAAATGCAGCCCCCCAACCACCTAGTAACACTGTACTCCTCCCTGTTCTCCCGAGAGGAGGGGGGGTTGGGTGTGACCTTCCACAAATGGGTCATGCTGTTTTTGTTCCTTTCTGTTGAAGCTTCAGAGCTGTGATGCCCTTTGCTTTAGGCACCACTGCGAAAACAGGAAACGAGTCAACCCCCCCCCAGCATGTGAAAGACAGACAGCAAAACCAAATCATTCATTGCAATCTGCCTGTACCTCTCACACCTGTGCCACACCCCAGGGGGCTGAACCAGAATATGGTGTTGTTGGAGAGTAGAAATACCACTTTGAAAAGCTTCTGGGACCTCAAACTGATTCAATGTCCTCATGAAAATATGAAATCTTAAATATGCCATGCATGAAATTAATCAATAGAACATACTGCAGACAAACGCACATACAACTCACAACAGAGGGCAGCACAAACCTCAGGAGTGACAAGGCTGAAAAATCCAACACACTCATTTACTCTAAGAATATACCTGGTCCTGGAAGGGTGTAACTACACCTCACCTTAATGAAGAGCCATATGACATTAGAGGTCAACTATTTAACTTAACTTTAACCTATATTTATCCTTATGCCGTTAAGGTTGGAGTAATGCTACACAACCTGGTCCAGTAGGATACAGATGATTTTAGAATTAAGAGATGACAACAGAGTTTAATAGTGTTTAAAAAACATTTTTTTAACTTGTACATTGTCTGTCCTTCTATTCTATTCATATCCAACACAAATATTTTGATTCAGCTGATTCCATTGTAAAAAGCAGCTTATTAAGAATTTACATATTCTGCTTATTTGTAAGTTGTGAACTTATACAAGAAACAAAATAAATCCAAATATCCCGAATTAAGATAACTATAAAATCGAAAATTCTTAGATCACACACACACGCGACATGGTAAAACCCTTCCATATGTATTTCATCATATATTACTTAGCAGGCAGAAACAAGTTTTTTAAAAACCCTTAAACATCCTGTACAGCTGGGGCATTCCAAAAATGATAGACATCACCTCATCCCCTTGTGAAACTATATGGCACTCATACAAAAAAATGGCCCAATTTCCTCATATTGATCAAGGAACCTTCCTATTAGACACTTATACATATATTACACATTATTGGACCGCACGCATTTTAACTCTGGTTTGTTTCATACTCCTTTCAGTTCAACACGTCACTGTCCCAGAGCCTACTTATGCAATAATTAATGTGAATATTCCATCTCAGAATCACCTCCAGGCTATCCCGGGAGCACATTTCAGCTCCCCTGCCCAGCATGCAGTTAATAATTGCCAATTTCACATTTAATTAAAACGTATTATACATCTGAAGCCTTCTTATTTTTATTTCTACTTATTTTACATGAGGAGAATGTTTTAACTTAAAAAAAGAACGCCGAATCAATCATGTTTTAAGCTCAATACAAACAGACCAAACACACAACGTTTGAAATTCAAGTCAATTTCTCTTGCCCGACTTCATAACATCGGGTCTTCCCACGGATGAAGAACTAACGGGAGACGCTTTAAACACGGAATCGTCGTGATTTACACAATGAGGAATTACTGGCTAGTGGCGAAAACAGGCGAACGTACTCGGGGTATCGCGAATATCTAATCGGCCGGCACAAAGCAGCAGGCCTACATTACACTGGGCCGCGTAGTGTGACCCATTATTAATACGGGTTTTCGGCATTCCCAAGAGACTTTGCAATTAAAAGATCGTTAATGACAGCAAATTGCCCCCCGACGCTTTGCTCTTATGCAAACCCAAGGTGTACTGGATTTATGAATAAAAGAAAGCCCAATGCGTATAACAGAAAGATGCAATAAAACAAGGAGGAACACAAACTGCACATCTACACCAAAGGAGCCGAACAATGACTTAATGCTCAATGAGGCAGGCTAAGCAAACCGAGCAAGGTGGCGCCTCGGGCTGTCCGCAGCCTTACGACGAGCAACGCTGACTAACTAACCAACTAGCGCGCGCGCGACTAGTCCGGTTTACCAGCTGCCCCGACGTGTGGAGCACCGACTAGCGGGGCTACGTGCTAACGGCCTCAGCGACACCCCGCCGCCCGACAAGGCGGACAGCTCCGCCGCGGCCCCCTTCACACTAGCCGGCGCGCGGAATTATCGCGATATCGGGGGGTTAAACGGTACCGAAGAGAACCGCCGGGCCACAGTTATTCCCCGGCCGGTGGCCGGGCAGCGCTCGGCGAGCCGACGAGCCAGTCCGCTTAGCTAGCGTCTGCGAGACAGCGGTACGGCCAGGCGTCCGCGGAAACTTCCCCCGCACGATAACAAAATATCTATCGATATTTTCGCAAACGTTATCGATACGACGCAGGCGATAAACAAGTAAAACAAAATAAGTAAAAATAAGCAAAGGCCGAGTAACACCAAGACAGGACCGAGGAGCACGATAGCTAGCTAGCTACCTAGCAGGATACGTACCTGCACTACGCTTCGGACAGTCCCCTTTCTCCGCTTTTCCGACGTGGAGGTTATATATCCGCTGTCAAACTCTACACATGGTCCGCGGGGGGACAAAGGGGGATTAAAAAAGAGATACTACAGGAGATATTATCGGGGAAACTTGCAGGTTAACAGGTGCTGCCAGCAAACTAAGGGGACTTGACTTAGTCTTCGCCCGAAATCACCACACCCATACAAAAACTGGGAACATGGCAACAGTTTGTCGTAGGGGTGTCGCAGCCAGCGCGGCGCTTTACGCCGTTAATAGTCTCGCGACTTAAGCCAAGTGTTGAGTTATGCACGCAAATAAGTGTGTTGAAGCCTGTAGTGGTATATTTTCTTTCACTGTTTTTGTAACAGAAGGCGAAATAATTCCTCTTAAACAAATGTATTCTACCTATTTGTATACATGGTATAGTCCGTCAGCCGCCTCAACGAAACGAAAGCAAACAGGAAAACAGGAAACGTACGTAATAGCAGCTTAATACAAATTACAATGTTTGCATGTATAGACGTGTTGGCTTTTTTATAAAGAAACATATCATTTGATTAGTATTGAAAATGTTTGTTCTCAAGTAACACCGAAAATAATAGTATTATTTCGCAATCGTACACACCTACAGAGCAATGGAACATCCTAACAGTGTTGCCCTATCATCAACAATGAAGATGATTTAAAGGGGACAACCGTCGAGTTATATGGTTAAGTTATTTGTCAGTTAGTTGTCGATGTGAATATCCACCCACCCGTTTTCTAGCTGTTCCTGTTTCGGGGGGGTTATTGGAGCCTATCCCAGGGATCATAGGGCACAAGGCTAGGGTACACCCTGGGCAGGATGCCAGTCCATTACAGGGCACAATAGCACATACACACTCGTGCAGTCACACTCTATGGATAACTTAGAGACACCAATTAGCCTGGCTGCATGTCTTTTGGCTGCAGGAGGAATCCGAAAAGCTGGGAGGAACCCTGTGTAGCATGGTAAGCACATGCAAATTCTACACACTCAAGGGAGGTGGGATTTGAACCCCCAGCGGTGAAAGTGTGAGATAAAAGTGATATCTATTGAGGCACAAGAAAGGGGGACGTAATGAAAGCTCATTTTATAGATATGGCTGATTATTCAATAATAACCATATTCACAGAATCCACTCTGTTTTATACTTATAGGAAAAAAACCTGATCTACAGTGCACCATGTAGTGTAAAAAACACCTTAAGGTGTTGTTTAATCTCATTCTATTGAATACACAGCAACCTTCCAAACCTTAAAATAATAACAATAATGGAGCCACATTGATTATATTGTGCTTGTGAAATTAAAATGGTATTTTGTAGCAAGCCAATAAACATTTGAATTCTTATGTGATTTACTACTGTACTTATATTTGTACAGTAGGTTAATGAAGGCTGTCCTTTTGCAACTGCAGCTGCTAACAGGACAGGAGGTAATATTAATTAACACTATGGGTTTCACACCCTAGAGGAAGATTGCGGTTTATGAATTAAAAATAACACCAGTCTGCCAGAACAGACAGCCATCTTAAGCAGCTCACGCTGAGCTCTCAGAATGTTTCTGGAATCTGTATTACCTTTAGAGTCAACCTCCAGATATCATTTCAGGATCAGATATAAACACAAGGACCATTCCGTTACTGGTGGCACTGGCTTCACGGATGATGCGACATATTGTGCTCTGGCCTAATCAAAAAATTTTTTTTACTTTTTTTTTAAAAGAAACAACCATTTACCAAACGGCTTCCTGTAGTGTAATCTGTATGATTTCAAATGGAGTTACATCATTGAATATTTCCCATTTGGTTATAAATATTTGATCACCAATCATAAGTACTTATTTTGAAATCCAATATGAAGTAATTGCCTTAGATCATTACTGAAACCAGTTTACGACAATAATTACTTATAATCAATAAAGTTCCTTAAAAACACCACTTACTGGGAAGAGATGGAGCAGCCCTTGTCTGCTTTAGAGGGATTAGTAAGCAAATGGGGCCTTAAAATAGGACTTTTTTCACTCTGTTAGGAACTCTTGAATTGTTAATGTGAACAGTTGGAAATGCTCTCCCTTATCTCTGCAAGACCCACAATCAATGGGAAGAAGATGAAAGTCACACATCCGCAGGTTTCCTTTTCAAATGGCACAGGGGTGAGACTCATTTTATTTTAATTCACAGACAGTTAGGCCAAAAAAGATCCTGTCCCATTTTTTCCGAGTGAAAACCACATGGGTTCGGATAGGTTTTGTTTGGAAATTAAACCACTTTTTTCCAAAGCTTATTCCTTAAAAAGACCTTAGAGGCAAACAATGTATAATTGACAAGATGACATAAAAACCTACATACTGTATAAACCCAAGAGACAGAGAGATGATGATAAGTGCCGCTTGTGCTCAGCAGCTTAATAAAGTGGTTCAATGGACCTCATTGTCAACCTAAAATCATATTTAAGAAAGTGGCAGCTGTGAGTTTGTGGTCTGGCCTATTCATTGATTGCTATAGGTACAATAACCTTTAATGATACTTTTTATAATCATTATTGTGTTACAGACAATGACTAAATTCTGCCATGTAAATGTTGTTCAAAAACAATTACATTGTAATTCATTACAAACCTTTTGTTAAATAATCATTTCATCATCATGACGTGTCTAATAAATAAAATAATGCACATCTTTTAAAAATATATCATATTTTCAGAATAGCAAATTTCCATAACCCCTACAGAGTGAGGATTTATTCTAGTAAGATGTAAACACCTGTTTGGTCATTTTTGTTTGGCAAAAATGTATGACATCAAAAAACATTCTGTCTGTGTGTTTATCATGCTATTTACAAAGTATCACCCAAAATCTTTTACATAGGAACATGCAGCTAATTGTTACCATGGTAACAACACATCACTCAAATTGTTATGCTGGAAAGAATCTACCATCTAAATAAATGTGAATGTAGACCACATGTATTGAAAATTACATTTTAATGTTTATGTTGTTATACTGTGGTTCATTAAGAAATAAATTTAAATTAAATACAACACATAAACACTAATCCAGTTTTAGTTTAAGTGGTTAGCAATTTTAACAATGTTTAAAAATTAAAAAAAATATGTCTTGCCAGATATGGGTTTATATATACAGTAGGCTAGTCTATTTGTATTTGAGTGTATCTACTGTTTAAATGTACTAAAAAATGAACAATATTTATCAAGCAATAATAAATTTTGAGTGAAATAAGTCACTGGCTTAATATTGATGACAGTTTGACAAAGTAAATATGCTTTAAAGGGCGAGGGCAAGTCGAGGTGTACTACCATCTGGAATGTAACAAGATGACTTCCTTTCTATAAAAAAGGACTCAATTAACTGAGCAATGACAACTCTGGCCAAGAACCGCTAGCTGAATCAAGCTTGCCAGTAGATTTCTTAAACGATCACAGCAAAAGAGAAAAACAACTCCATGGGGGGAAAAATAGCACGTCAACAGCTTGGTTTCTTAAACCAGACACAGAGGAGGCTCTATATATTTATCGGCTCAGTAGCTATATACATGCATCTACATTGTCTCGCCGTTGCTCCCCGTCCAATAACCCGCACAGCTGTTAAATTTGCTCAGGTCCACAAAGCACACTTTCCATTGTTTAAATGTCACATTGTAAAATGAAACCCTCCAAGGGTGGAGATTTCACTACATGAATAATTCCATGATTATGTCTGATGATAGAATCTGCATCAGCAAGATCCCTGGGGTTCCCTGTAGCTTGGGTGCTGCTACAGGACTGAGCCGCTCCAAATGATTGTAGATAGAATGGTTCCACAGGGATATGGGAGGCTTAATGGACCAGTACCCATCACATTCCTGTCAGGAATGGTATTACATGCTGATTACTGGCATCAGTCTTTTTATTTTGAATTGACAACCTTACCATCTTACATTATTTGGCGTGCAATGAGCTCTTTAACACAAATATTAAAAACTCAATTTTACTTAAAAATCATAAACTAAAGGCACAAACTGACCCCAACCTTAAGAAATATGTAAAATTTCCTGTCCCAGACATTGGACTATAAATATCTATATATTTATGTATACTTTTTTATAATGCTATGTCTATGTTTGCCATAAATAAATAGATAACTAAAACTCTTATAAAACATATGCATCTCCGCATCTCCTTGGGTGGTTTTATGTTGCTTAGGAAACCCTCACAAAGACAAGCTACAGAAAAGTCAGCTACTCTTCATAATGAATGCTGTTGCAAAACTTAATAAAAAAAAGTTTAGGGACTAAAATGCAATAGTTTGGTGAGCTGTCCAACTGTCTCTCTCTCTCCCGCACTGGTGAGAATCCAATTTTGATGATGGCAGGACCTGTATGTTCCTTTGGCACTGGCTGGGCCAGTTCCCATCCTTGGTACCTGTTCCTTCCTAATTATGGCAGCTGGTGGCATAAAGGGTAAGGGCACCCAATCATTCTGCCAAGGGTAAGATATTTAGCTGGAAGCTGTTGGTTTAGGTCCTCCAAGGGGGCTTCACTGTAGTTCCTGGCCCTTGCTATTCAAGCTGAACTGTTCCAGGAAATGTCCAGCTCTATAAATGGGTCAACATTTTAAGTTGCTTTGGAAGAAAATGTCAGCATAAGCAGCTAGTTATAAATCTACACCTGATCAATTGTTTGCCCAATAAACAACATTCACCGGCCTTACTTGAACTGAGTGTTTGCCGTAGAGTTCTATAATTCATGCTTAGTGCTCTGTTGCTGTCATTTACAAACATTTAAATAATGGCAAGGGAATTATTTTAAAATAACCTATTCTAGGGTTAGGGTTATAATTTTTCATGTAATAATTAAAATATCTTTCAAGATCTCAGAAGAATCTCAGAACCAGTCTATATATTATTATGAAATATATTTGCAAACCAAGAAGTTGTTCATAAATAGATTTTTTTTTTACAAAACAATCAGTACTTTTTTCTATTTAAAAAATCACGCATCAAAAATGAAAAAAAAACACAGCAGTAGAAACTGAAAAACAACCATGAATTATATCTACGAACTTTGCATTATCAAAAACATATAAAAACATTCTGAAACTTTACCTGAATTTGCTGGAGTCTTCCAACAGAATTCAGCATAACTGGATCACCACATTAGCTTTATCGGTCAGTCACAGAGCACACACATTAAAACTCTATGGGTAATCTAGAGACTTCAGTTCACCTAAATATGTCATGGGCTGCCGAAAATCAACACAACTTGAGTAGATAATACGAATTTCGCAAACGAAGACTCGTGGTCTGAGGAAATAGTTCTACCCACTGAGCCACCATCCTGCCCCACATAAGAAATACGCACGAGGAAGGGGAACGCCCCCATACACCACACAATACCCAATGACAAGCAATAATCCTGCATCGCCACTTCACCTAACTTCATGTCTTTGGTCTGCAGGAAAAAAAACACTGGAGTACTTGCAGAAAATGCATACCACAAATAACAACAAAAATAAACTTTACAAACGGAGCATTTGCGAGACTCAGATCCACAATGTATTTCATCGGATAGGTCACACTACTACCAAATAAGACTTGGGTACATGGTAGCTAACAAGTATCAGCAGACATCCTAAGAATCATGCGCTGAACCAAGTGCACTGCACCTGAGTTATGTAGGCGAAACCGACATGGGCTCTGCTTAAATTATTGCAACTTCATAGACCGCATAATGATCATTCTTCGTATATTGCTGTAATAATGCTAATTCTTCATTGATTTTATATTTCTTTGATTAGAAATTAATTTGAATACATGAGACAGACACTGCACTGCATGAAAACCGCAAAGTTTGATCCGCTCGAAACACGTGACCGCTAACCTTCCTACCTCCAGTAGCCTTGTGCTCAGGATTTGGCGGAACGTGGTTTCGCTTCTTCCAACGTGTGGGTGCGAAGAAGCAGCAACGACGGGCAGCAACAAGCTGACAGCTGATCCACAACAAGACGGTGAAATGGGGGGGTCACTATAAATGTCTTAAAGTGGCAGGAAACGTGTTGTTATAATTCCTCAAAGTAAGGAGACATGCACTCTCTATGCACTCACATTTCTGTCCATCTCAAATCAAATCAAATAGTCTTTTTATTGTCAATTCACTATATGTGCAGAACATACAGGAGAATCGTAATGCTGTTTCTCTCTTCTCTTAGTATTAGTGCCTATATGGTCTTAAAAAATAGAAACAGAAACACACGCATATATGACATACAATAAATAAATAAACATTTTCAGCAGCTGGAATCGGTAAGCAGTGGACAGAGTTCAACTTCCTGACGGCTTGGTGGATGAAGCTGTTGGTCAGTCTTGTGGAGTGGGCCCAGAGGCTTTGGTACCTTCTCCCTGATGGCAGGAGGCTGAAGAGAGAGTGGATGGGGTGGGAGGAGTCACCGGCCACTCTCTTCAGTTTACGGAGGAAGTAGAGGCAAGTTTGAGCTTTTTTGGCCAGTGATGTGGTGTAATTTCCCAAACATATATCCAGATAAATCATAGGGGTCTGAGATTTCATGCAAAGTCTCTATATTCACAATTTAAATAGCATTTCTCATTATTTTGCATTACAACAAAAGAGTGGTTTACCCTTTTAGTAACTTGTTTTATGGTTAAAAACTATTATTACCATTGTGTTTCGGTGTAGTAGTGTTAACAGGATTTCGTGATATTGAGGAATTTGAAAAATATATATTGAGTATTCTACATAAATGAAGCATAACAGTCTTCTAACTGTTCCTCAACAACAGCTCTAGCATCATATGAGTGAACAAAAAAGGTTGTGCGCCTTCTCAACCAAGCTTGCTTGCAAGGCCTCAGGACACGCCCACATTTTTCGCGCAGGCAGGAAGGAGCAGCACTTTTATCCAATCAGCAATCAGCAGCGGTTAGCCGTGAGGCTCGGGGTTAGGTAGCGCCGCATAGCGAATGAGTTCGGGGCAAGACTATCTTTTGTTGGACGGGGACTGTGGGTTGCGTAGCTTTAAAACTGTTTAAATAACATAGAGCTTCTCAGGTTTTTATTAACGCTCAGTCAGTAGCGAGGATGAGCGGAGGAGTGTATGGTGGAGGTGAGGTGAAACTCGCTATAAACATGTGGGGCCACCTTGGGTGTCTTTTAAGTTGTGTGCAATTGTTGTGACTAAATACACAGTGCATTGAGCCATCGCTCCTGGTCGCCTTGTATGTTTACAGGCTAAATGTCTTACGTCTGCTCTGTCAAACAAACCGATTTGAGAAACGGTGTTAAATAAACTACAGGAAGGCGTCTCTGATCATTATTAAGGACGGTGTTAAACCTGCAGTATTTCATAGTTGCGCTGATACTTTGCTCTTCGTCTGACGTGTGCATATGTTTATGAAGATATTGTTGATGCAGACGGATACTTGTAATTGACTAGTAAACGTTTTACTTTTAAACATATGTAACTGGTAACGCCTTTTATGGATAGAATTTTAAGTAATTGTGATCTTATATCTACGTTTTCGAGTTGTTATAAGCCGAAGTTTGATTTATCTTGCTAATCACAGATGAGGTTGGCGCTCTGGTGTTTGACATCGGGTCATACAGCGTGAGGGCTGGATATGCAGGCGAGGATTGCCCTAAGGTAAGTCAGCAATGCAGTACATTATATGTGCTTGGTATTACTTCTTGTGGAAAACATTTGGTTCACAATTAGCATCATTTATGTAACTAGTCATGGGTGTATGTGTGGTTTCAAAATTGATAAGAACCAAACACTGTCCCCCAAAAACACACACGGTACTCCCACATTTTTGTTAGATACGCTTCCCTACTGTACATACCAAAATTTATGCCCTTGCAACTGGCACATAGAACACAAAATACATCAATGAACCTTTACACTTAGCCAGCCAGAGGTTATAGTGTAAAATCTCAGATTTGTGTAAAAACCAATCAGTAGTGATGATTGCATTCATTTTTGTTCATTTTAGTTTATCTCATATTTGTTATGAATGCTACAAACTATGCTACCAAGGTGGTAGTGTGTCTGATGTTTTGCAACTGTCCATCCTTAGGCGGATTTTCCCACGGTGATTGGGGTGGCCTTAGAGCGGGAAGATGGCAGCACCCCAATGGAGATGGATGGAGACAAGAGCAAACCAGGTGGCACCATCTACTACATCGACAGCAACCAACTTCGGGTTCCCAGAGAGAACATGGAAGTTATGTCGCCCTTGAAAAATGGCACGAGTAAGTTTACATTCTTTGAGACCGCATCCACTGCTCATTCTTGCCAGTTAATGCAGTTGTGATATTTCAAGTAACTGCTCAATGTTGCCTCTCTCAAACATCTTCTATACTATTGAACCTTAGTGTGTTGGTGGTTCTGTAACTTGTATGCGCATGACCTCACCAGCATTCAGATTGTGTGGGAACTTCAGTATTAGGCACCTGCTCTCATAGGTACTATTGACAATTGTCGTAGGCTTAGGCAATGCTTAGGCTGTTGGTTTTCAGACGATAACAAACCATCTGGGAGCAAGGAACTTTTTATCGAACAAATTAAAATTATGGAATGAAGATGTAATTAGGCAAACAAGTTCTGCAGAAGTGTATTCTAGTCGCCGGAATCATCTTCAGCACCATTGGCCAGTGTGCTAATGTGAATTACTTACTGATAACTGGTCTCTCTCTCTATGTCCACAGTTGATGACTGGGACAGTTTCCAAGCGATTTTAGATCACACGTACAAGATGCATTTCAAGTCTGAGCCCAGCCTACACCCAGTGCTCATGTCAGAGGCTCCTGTGAGTATATTAATGGCAGAGAAATTATTGTTTGGACAAGTAATTTTATTCTCTGTATTTTGTATATCAGGCAGTGATCATGCTGGGACCTAGTATCTTTATCAGCTAGTTTTTGCTATCTTTCTTTTGTTCCCATAACAGTGGAACACGAGAGTGAAGAGGGAGAAGCTGACTGAGCTGATGTTTGAGCATTACAACATCCCTGCTTTTTTCCTGTGCAAAACTGCAGTCTTGTCTGCGTATCCTTTTGATGATGTGAGCTGACCCATCGGGCCGATTATGGTGGACCAGCTGCCAGGTCCTACGCGGTCCTACTACTCTATATGAAGGTGTTACATGGCTTTGGTTATGGAGTGTTTGTAGACTCCGTAGGCTGATGAACATAGGCTGTTATGATGATTATCTTGGATCTACCACCAATAGCAAAGTTTTACACTATAATGAATAGTAGAGTAGAGTGATACTTTATTCATCTTTTTGCAGACCCCATCTTGCTTTCCTTGAGATGCACAGACGCATATATAAGTGAGAGTAAGCTTGGGGAGGGACAGCGCAATGTGAGCCAGCATGCAGCACCCCTGGAGCTGGGGATTAAGGGCCCAACTCCAGGATCAGTCTGCCTACCCATTAGAACTAACAACCTTCCGGTCACAGGCACTGACTCAATGAGCCACAGGCCTCCCCCCTTTGGGGTGAATGTTTTAAGTTTGATCCCTCCATAATTAAAAGGCGGGCTCTTCTGTATACAGGTATGTCTTTTGAAGCGTGTTTAAGTAATTAATTTATTATACAGAGTAAACCGTCATCCTGCCTGCATCTAGCTGCACGCACACCTAGTGGTGCTCAAAGCCTGAGCCTAGTCGCCGCTCCTTAATCTGCGATACTACAGTTTTGCCAATGGACGATCCACAGGCCTGGTGTTGGACAGCGGGGCCACTCACACAACGGCCATCCCAGTGCATGACGGATACGTCCTTCAGCAAGGCAAGCTCCTTCTCCTAACAGGCCATCTCAATTTCAGACCGGACTCGCTTATATTTAAACCAGATGTGTCCTTTCTGTTTATAATACTGGCTTTTTGATGCCTCAATCAATACACGACTTTGCACCTTTTAAGGATGTAACATCTAGTGTTACTAAAGCATGGGGAGTCTAGAGATCATTTTTTTACTTTCTTTTGCCCGTTGGTAATACAGTCTGAATGTCATTGAGGTGGAGTGCTCTTCCAGGATTATCACTACTTGGGAATTCTGCGTCATTTATATGACGGGCTATCTTTAGCCGGCGTCTGTTACTTTAACGCCGAAGACGATCTGAGACGTCTGTCCTTCAGGCTAGGAGAACGCAGACGAAACTGGGAAGCGGGGTGCTTTATGAGAAAGGTGAAACTGCGCAGATAACGTGCTCCTTCCCACTGGGAAAATAAGTCTGGGACCTAATTATGGGCCCATTTTCTCAGAGTTTCAGTCTTTCATCCATCAGGGTCAGAACTGCAGTGAAATTAAAGAATGGGATGAAGGACGAACAAAGAGAAGACGGAGAAATTTACTGCAAGGAAAAATCGTTTGAGACAATAAAATGTTTGGAATTTACAGAATTAAATTTGTAATTTTTTTTCTGTTGTTTCTGTGCCTTAGATTGAAGTCAGCTTTAAGTATCATATGAATATTAAGTGAGATTTTTTTCTCTCCTCTTTCAGGGATTGTCAAGTCGCCCCTTGCTGGAGACTTTATGAGCATGCAGTGTCGGGAGCTCTTTCAGGAGTTAAATGTTGAAATCGTTCCGCCTTACATGATCGCTTCCAAGGTGAGACCAGATAAAATAAAGTCAAGTTGATTCATTATTGTGGGGGCATCCCCATATTCCCATGGGTGCTATATAAGGGACCTCTTGGCATGGCTGTATTTAGGCTTGATAGACAGAACGTGGTATAACCTTATGGGAAAGCTTGGGTCTGGTTGGGGGTCGAATAAAGCTGGAGAGGGAAATAGGGTGCAATGCAGAGTCTTTATTAAGAGGGACACAAGCAAAGAAAGACTCCTCTCAGGTAGGAGGCCCTAATAAAACCTTCTTTTCAAGTCAAGGACACTTTAAAAAGGGTGCTTGGAAAGAGTCTGCCATAACAAGTTGGACCTTGATTGTTCTATGCATGTGTGATCCTTGCGTCAGCTCTGAGGATTATTGGCTGAGCATGACGTTTCTCCTCATAGGAGGGAGTACGGGAAGGGTCCCCGGCTATTTGGAAGAAGAAAGAGAGACTACCTCAAGTCAGCCGCTCGTGGCATAACTACATGTGTAACGTAAGTGGGAGCCTGTTGTATTTTCCCCCCCACTGGTCACCATCAATGTCATGTTGACACTGTATGCACTACAATATGTGATATATTACTACCTTGGATGGTCTGCTGGCCTAATCTTTGGGTCTCGTTCATTGACATGCACACCTTTGGGTTCGGCTGATCATCCAGACTGTGATCCAGGATTTCCAGGCCTCAACCTTGCAGGTCTCCGATTCACCTTATGATGAACAGTGAGTCCACTTTAATTATATATACCATTCATCCATCCGTCTTATCCATCCATGCACTGTGCAGCAGTTTATCCAGTACAGGGTTGTCTTTTTGTATTGCTCATCCTCTAATTATAGTTTTAAAACATTAAGTAATACTGTTGAGAATTCACACCATATTACCAGAGATGGAAAGTCCAGGTCCAGAAAGTACAAGTTCAGACCAAGGTTTTGTTTCAACCAATTAGTTGAGTGCTCACTGTGACTTTGTATTCTGGTGTTTATAACTGAACTTTCTGGACCTGAATTTTCTATGTCAGTATATTACTGTTGCATTTGTTATGATACGATGTGATTTAGTGTACTAAAATGCTATATTTAGGAACACATACACAGCTAATATGACATATTCCTTACAGAGTGGCCGCCCAGATGCCCACTGTTCACTACGAGCTCCCCAATGGCTATAACTGTGACTTCGGTGCCGAGAGGCTGAAAATCCCAGAAGGGCTCTTCGACCCCTCAAACGCCAAAGTAAGGGCCCCCAGGAAACCCACAGCCCCGCAGTGTGGCTCCTTCCGGGTCATTAACCCGGCCCGTTGTGCTTCCTGCAGGGTCTCTCAGGGAACACCATGCTCGGGGTGGGCCATGTGGTGACCACCAGTGTGGGGATGTGTGACATTGACATCAGACCGGTGAGTGGCCATGGAGGTGACCAAGTAGACAAGATTATATTTAATACTTGGTACAGTCCGGCTGGTTGTGGTTTTGGAAACTCATATGATGCTTTGCTCCTGCACCATCTTCTAGGGCCTCTATGGCAGTGTAATAGTTACTGGCGGCAATACACTCATCCAGGGTTTCACAGACAGGCTTAACAGAGAGCTTTCCCAGAAGACACCACCAGTGAGTATAAGACCCGCCCCTATCCATCTGATTCCCAGTTAGGGAACGGAATGTATGTCTTCTTTATTCGTTAATGGGTTCGTTATCTTCTGAAAGGCCCAACAAAAGGTTGATATTATTATTATTATTATATATTACTATTATCATTTGTCCTATCCCCTGATGGCCTTCCCTGTACCTGTAGCCTAAAGAATTTCACTGTGTGTTTGTCGGAGTCTGTGTGACGATAAAACTTGAAGCTCGAAACTTAACGAAGGGCTGGCGTCTCGCCCCCGCAATCAGAGCATGCGCCTGAAGCTGATCGCGAACAACACCACGGTAGAGCGGCGATTCAGCGCCTGGATTGGCGGCTCCATCCTGGCGTCCCTGGTAAGCACCTGCCCTATGAAGTCCGGACCTCCCGCTATGCACGCTGCCATGGGTGACATTTTCAGATTCCCATTCATGTTGCTTTCTGCGAAGACGTTGGGCGGACATTAACACTCACAGGCTTCACCGTAAAACATAGGCGTCTCTATGCTTTTTTTTCCTGGGTTGTAAGGTGAGAGAGACCCCAAGCAGTCATTCATCCAAATATATACATTTGTAATTAATTATTCTTACACACTGACATGTTACACAAGCCACATTTCCAAATATAATGTTACAATTAAAATTTTATTGTTGTGATAAGTAGGGATGGATGGATGGATGGATGTTCAAGTAGCATTTTCATCTGACCAGCAGGGGTGCATCCCCGGTTAAATTGCCTTTGCATAAAGTGACCACCTAATCTATGTAAGGGGGTGCTGTTTAATGAGGACCGGTATTTCACTCAAGCGCTGAATTCTTGCTGAGTGCTGATTGGTCAGTCTCCTATTATCATGCATGTGTCACTGATGTTAATGTGAGAGAGCTGGATGAGTCTTTCAATCAAGGAAACATGCCAGTATAAGCACAAATAGTAGTGAGCCTGAAGTAGCTCAAAGTGTCCCCTCGACACAGATTAGGTGATTACCCTACTTATGTGGTAAAATATCACTGTGATATGAAAATAGTTGCCCACATTATCGTTGTATGTTCTTTCATTATGTTTTTAGCACAGAGACCTTGGGTTTTGGTGAAGGTCTGGGTTAGGAGTTTTATGTGTAAACATGGTAAAAAAGAACTTTGCTAGGGAAAGGTTTCTCAGGGCGGTGCAGTGATGCTGTGTCTCCCTTTCTCCATCTACAGGGGACCTTCCAACAAATGTGGATTTCCAAGCAGGAATACGAAGAGGGTGGCAAACAGTGCGTGGATCGAAAGTGCCCGTGATCTTGCACCACAAAGCCTTCCAGACAGCTCACCGACTAGGCGTTTTCAGAGGACTCAGGAAAAATAATGGATGTTTTGTAGATTCTTTTTCTTTTAGTGATATACTGTACAAATTATTTCCATCTTTTATATTTTCATTTAGAAATCCTTTGTGGTGAACAGACCTGCAAAATGATTCATATAGTTTATTACTATTTTCATACAGATACGACTTGTGGCTGTTAAAGTTCTATTGGATGTACCGTTATTTTTGATAGAACTTTTTCTAACTTTCAGTATGAGATGAAGTCCGAGAAACAAATTTGTGTTGATGAGTAGATGTGTATTTCTGTTAATTTATATAGATTGCTATATTTTTTACAGGCATGAGTTATAAAACTACAACACTAGTCTGGTCTGGGAGCTATTTTAATCCCTGCAACAAATATTTGCAGTGTACACATGTAGAAGGAGATGGTCCACATTGTACCAAATACTGATTAAAAATGCTCAGCGAAATAACCTTTTAAGTTTAGTTTGTAAAAATGAAACATTTGCTCTTTGAAAAATAAAACAATTTATTAAAAGTGAAATTCTATTTTAGTCTTTCTTGGATTATAAACAGATTTTTGGATAATGACACTATATATGGATAATACATATGGATAATGACTGTATATATGCAAAGGCATTTTTATGTAAGAAAAACGTCCATGCGTTATTTTATAAAGGATAAAAATAAATAATGAAACTATGTGAAAAGGGGCTTTTGAGTAACTAAATCACATCCAGCTACAAAGTGGAGTTATATCAGGTTGTAAATATCAGCTTATGTCACATATTAAAGGTCTGGTAACCAGCACTTCACTTGGGTTCTAAAGAAACACGGGGCACCCAATAGAGCTCAAAGAGGCCAAATAATAAGTTCCCAAATTGCAGGTGAATTGGTCACGAAAACTGCCAAACCATTGTCAAGTGGAACAACTTCAAAAATGACGACGGAACATTTCAAGCATGCACAGGCTACACTGGAAGTGTTTGAAATCTGAAGCCCGTTAAAGATAGACATTAAAACAGATTTTGAACCACAGAAGTATAACCTGAAAAACCACCACGAAAATGAATCGGCACCTCCACGACCCTGATTCAACGAAAACCGCATGCTCTGAGCTTCACAAAGCTGGAATTTATGGCCGGATTGTGGTCCAGAAACTGCTTGCATCCAAAACCTGAGCGGTGCAAAAAAAAGTCATATGGTCTGAGACATCTTTCACCCTTTCTTACATCTGAAGAAAGCTAAAAGACGCCTTTAATCAACAATATGGAGTATTCGCTGTTTCGTGCAATAATTACATCAGAGGATTAATCTGCATAGTCAAATAACGGCAAGAAACATGAGGTAATTTTACAGGACCAGGTGTACCCAACACTAATGGTGTCCATATACACACTTCATGAATACTCCAATGTACACAGTTCAAGGGTTTTATGACAGCATTCCAAGGACTATTCAGCTATTGCAAAGGAAAAGGGTGACCCTATTCCTTATTTAATCCTTGATATTAATATATTGTTAGTCGTTTTAACATATCTTGTCTCCTACCCTATATACTATATACCCTATATAGAATGAGTAAATATAATTTACTCATGTAAATTTTTCCCAATAGGTGGGGTGGGTATATTTCACTTTTATCACGTCATACTAAGCCACAAGAATAGCTTTTATCGTTAAGTTCATGGGCGTTGCCGCCATTAAATCGTGCACCCCTCACATTTCATAATTATTCGTTTGGATCCCCCCCCACGCATTTAACATAAAATATTAGCCATGCAGTGTGTCCCCCCCCCCCACACACACATTCAAAATGCTTCTGACGCCCATGGTTACGTTTGACGTATTCATAGCAAACATTTCAATTTTAGGTTAGTGCCAGTGAGATTTAAAATCTATTTTACAAGAGAGACCTGGCCAAAATAGAACGATTGCAAAGTACTGTGAATCACACACTCAATTAAACCAATACGCTCAAAAGACTGCAATTCCATCGACCGATCAGCTTTAATTTAAAGTGACAAAATCCTTGAGTTTAAGCTCATTTTGTAGGTCGTCATCATAGGCGACAGGCACTAAAGATACAAAAGCTCTTACGCTCTTACAGACAGACAAACACCAAAGATCTGAACCGACAATCTTTTTTGGCACATAAATTACACAGAAGTTTACCTAAAAATGGCATTATAACTGAAAACATACAATACTAACAATAACAAGAAAATTAGGTGAGGACTTTTTTGTTCTTTTCGGTGCGTTTCATTTATGCGAAATGTATCATATAATTTAAGATTACCAACTGTTAAAACATCAATTCAATTAAAATTATGCTGTCATCGAAACTTTCTTGGGGAGAAAAGCTAAATACGTAATCTCAATGAAATATTTAGCACTGACCCGAAATCGCCAAATTTATCATATTATTCATAATGTCTGACATTTGCTTATGTTATTTAAAATTATTCTGTATTCCCAAATGAATAAAAATTATTTGTCTCAACACGTGTCCGTCTGTACCGTGGCAAAGTCAAAATTACGTCACTATCTGCGTCACAGGTACTGAATACAGTGATAATTGTTTAAACTAAGTAATTTAGCCCTATATTAATTATTTCATTTAAACAGTTATGTAACACTGATACACACACTAAAAAGAACGATATATTTAAATACATAACAGTATTTTGTCACGTGATTTTTTTTCCTCCCATAACAAATATGGCGCCTTGTTTTGTTATAATCGGAGTGAGACGTCATACCGCTACTTCCGCTTCCTTGCCCTCAGTAGCAATGGTGGGCATGAGCGTCCTCCGGTCTGCTGCCGCGATCGCGGCCAGAATAAACCCCTTCAAATCTGGGACTGCAAAAAGCGGTTTGCTTGCTAGGACTGTGAGGGAGAGCGATAAAGGTACACATCACACGTCTCGCTTGTGTATATATAGTTATTTTTAGGATTTAAATTACCTTGGGCCTTGACCTTGGAAGCGCCGAACTCGATAATCAGTTAGCTACCACTGTCATGACAGGGCATGTAGATTTACGCTTAATATGCAGCGTAAAAATATGTAACACCTGTTTGTTTGATCTTTCAGTAGAAGAATTTTGCATTGCATACTTGTTGCACAATCGTAGTTGAAATGAAATGCCATACATTTGCTATGATGAAATGGCTTGGGATTATGCTGCAAACTAATTCTCCGATCGGGACAAATAAAGTACATCTCTCGGTCCATAAATACATGCATACATATGCGTCTGTTCTGATACGGAGAATTGCAGACTATTCGAAGTGTTTGATTTGCAGTGGCTGTGCGTTTTGGGAGCCATGGAAAACAGATGTTTGTCATCAAGCCATCCGATTATTATGACAGAAGGTTCCTCCACCTTTTGGCAAGTATTGAACCTGCTTCTCTGGTGCTGATATAATTATGTCGTATAGTGAACGGTCTATTATCTTATATGAGCATATACATAATATACATTATTATTATAATTACCTTCAAGTGGATGTCGACGGTACACGTGCTTGGCATCATGACATTTGTATTCTGTACAAGGAGGGGCGGGTTTTTGAAGCCAGTTGCATAGCGTAACGATCAGTGTTGCTCTGGTTAAAGTTATTTTGCATTTATTTCTTTATTTGGCAGATGCTTGTCCAAAGTGACATACAAATGATGTTTAATTTATGTGTAATGGTGAAGTTATATGTGAAATAGACATCTATATATTTTCTTTCTTGTCTTATAGAAATACTACCTTTTACTTACTGGGATTCCTGTTGCAGCCATAGTCGCATATGTAAATGTATTCATCGGTAAGTTGTAATTTTTGATAGACGAGTTAAATACACAGGCGTTGCAGTCTATTATATGCAGTTGCATTTGTGATTTTATGCATCATTTTAAGGGGAGGCAGAGCTATCCGAGATTCCGGAAGGCTATGTTCCTGAGCACTGGGAATATTATAAGGTATGCCTGGCACTTAAGTTTTGAAATATTTTGTATCTAAATAGGTCTTAGCGTCCATATCCCAAAAAAAACTTGTTTCTTGCAAGCTTGGAGTAAGATATACCTTTATGAATAACAAAAAATGTTTATTTTTATTGAGTCAATGTTTCTGTGGATGTACCCATTATAGTGCCCATATAGGTTGCTTTTATGCGTGAATTCTGATTTGAGCATGTGTGACTTCACCCCTCCAGCACCCAATCACACGCTGGATTGCCCGGACCTTCTATGACCCCCCGGAGAAGGACTACGAGAAAATGATGGCGCTGATCCAGATTGAGGCTGAAAAAGCCGACATGAGGTGTGTGACCGTAGAGCCACTAAGAATGAATAACGTGCATTACACACGGTAGCCTGGCTGTAATTAGCATCAGGTGTTTCTTAATGACCTAATAAGGAAGGTGGCAGCTTGTAAGCGGTGTGGGTTTGACCAAAAACTTTCAGGCCGGTGGTGCTCCAGGAGCAGGATTGAGAAACACTGATTTATGCATTACTAAAGAGGTGTCCTTTGTGTTTATTTGCCTTAAAAAGTGAAGAACTTCAGGTGTGTTTAGGTGTCTGCTCTCCTGATTATCTCTACATGTGTTTATCTTTAGGTCGACGCAGCTAGAAGTTCGCAAACACATGCGGCACAAAGGGGACGGCCCCTGGTTCCATTACGAAACACTGGACAAAAATCTCATTGACAACAGCATCAAATCTACTCCTGACAATTAGGCCCGCCCACGGTCCCAGGCAACTGCGGTCTTAACCGTGAGAAACGGTCTATTGATAAATTATGTATATGTTTGTATAATTGCTCAGTTGCAAAAATAAATTGTTTAAATGAATTATGATTGTGTGTTTTTAATAATCAAGCCCAAATTTGAAACCTATTCTGGAAGCAGGTGGGAAAGCATGTCACTACACAGTGACAGTGTATGATTGTGCATGTGACAAACATCTTAACATAACTTGAAACTAATCAACACTGAAAAGTAACGTGTTACTATTCCATCCTGTCAAAGTACCACGTTACTGTAATTCTACTACATTTGGTGGTAACGATTAATGTAACTACCTTCTCATATTAAATAACTCCAATTTAAATGGGTTTGTTACGCATTGCTTTAGTCTTGCATGGAAATATTAATGGACAAATGCAGAAGAAGTTTCACAAACTGACATGGCATATGTGGCATCCTACGACAGTACTCGTATGCACTGAGCTCTTCAGGACGACCCATTCTTTCACAAATGTTTCTGAACCTGACTGCATGGCTAGGTGCTTGATTTTTATAAACCTGTGGCAATGAGTCTGAATGAAACGCGTGAAATCAATCATTACGAGTTGCGTCCTAATGCATGTCCATATAGAGTATTTATGTACTATTGTTCGGTTTACCCCACTTGTAGGCATACTGTTTAAAACCATATATTGTACCAAGCCTGGCCTTGAATTGATTACCTTCCATTTACACGCACAGAGGGTTAACCCGCTGAGCTACACTCTGCCCCCTCTATTTCAGCACACGAGGAGCAGTGCTTGGGGATGGTACCTTGCTCAGGGTACCTTTGTGGAGCTTTCTCAGTGGTACCTCAGCTGGTCGGGGACAGGGACTCTTCGATTACACGGTCACATCCTTAACCTACACTACCTGTCCAGCCTTTTCTGAGAATATTATTTAATTTGACATTGTGACCTCCAGATATTGCTTGTTTATTATCTATTGAACAAAAGCAATTCATGCGCCTCATTTGTTGTAGTGTTAGCAAAAAAGCTTGCAAAAATGATGATAACTGACATACTTCGTAAGATTTTGCTATGTAATGTAATTGATAGGCTAGTGAGGAAAAAAATCTGTTATTCTCAATTAAATGGTAAATGATCTCTAGTTTTTAATCCGAGGCCCTTAAAAATGTTGTATATATAAGCGAAATGCATATTCAGATCAGTATTCAATGAACGACTATATGAAGCCTCTGGAAAGCAGATACAGAGGTTGAAAGAGAGCCAGAAAGGAAACGGTGACCCCTAGCGGCCAACTTTAAATATGAAACTTTGGTGGTATTTTCCATTATATCGAGTTTTGCGAAAGCGCCGTTTGAACTCGTTTCCATTACTAGATGGACATTTAGAATCTGAATTATAAAAGAACAATAACATTTTAATAAATAATAATACATTAATAATAATATTTTCAATTAAAACCAACACGTCAAAGTCGTCAATCAAAAAACAAACACTATGGCACAAAGTAAAGAATGAAATGCATTTTTATGTAATCGCACTAAAAGACTGAAATAGACCACCAGTGATATAAAAATCTAGCTCTGTGTAAACATTCCTCTGTGGCCCGTGTTTTGTAGTGTCGCTTTCTGGGGATGCC
Organism: Petrocephalus zakoni; assembly: GCA_026774425.1. Lineage (NCBI taxonomy): Eukaryota > Metazoa > Chordata > Actinopteri > Osteoglossiformes > Mormyridae > Petrocephalus > Petrocephalus zakoni. The sequence continues at coordinate 8,701,487 of JAODKN010000044.1, forward strand.
GGAGGAATGCGTAGTCTGTGCGGTTTAAAAATAGCACCCCTGGCTGACAAGTGCTCGGAGGCTCTGGGAAAGCTGTGGCACTGTGGATCCGGAGGAGGTAACGCGAAGATGGCCACAGACGTAGGCGAGCTCATGGTGCCCTATATGCCCACCATCAGGGTGCCGAGAACTGGAGACAGAGTTTTCAAGAGTGAATGTGCCTTTTCTTACGATACTCCAGTAAGTCCGCAGTTTGACCCGGGTCGCGCCGGACTAATCGCATGCTTCATTGAGCCCAACGTTACACAGGTTAAAAGCTCATAATAAACCAACGCCGAACAGTTTTTAACATTGAAAACGGATTTCTGTCCTCAAGTACATTATCTCTCATTGCTTGAACATGTTGTTGATGCCACTGACTATAATCAAAACATTAGAATAATTAAAACAAATGAAATCTATTTGGTTGGGGTTCTTAGTAATAGGTTTGTCCCGTTCCAAGGAAATGCAAAATGCTAACGAAAATACGCTCTTACGATGGTCTTTTATCAATGACCTTACGCATCTCTTTTGTAAGACCTGAAAACTTAATAGGGGAACTTAGTATATTCTGGTGTGCTGGGGTTTTTGATAGGGATGTATGACAATGAAAGTACTGTTTAAAAGGACATGCAATTTATAATATTTATATTAATTTAAACGTTAACAATACTGAACATGTGCAATCATAAACAATCTAATGGTGAGCTGACTGTCTGGAGGCCATGCTGTCTGCTAGAATACGGGTTATTTTTGTCCGCTGTCTTCTCCAGCTAGTGTGTCACTCCAATGATTCCTTAAGTGTTTTTCCGGATTGTATAAAACCGCGGCCAAATCCCAGGTACGCACTTTATCTGCGGTACTTTCCGCGGATTAGTTGGGGTTTTTCCAGTAAAGTAGTGATTGTGAAGTCTTTCATATATAAGCACACGCCGAATATTAATTATTTGTTATTTTGCTTTATATCAATATAGCCGTTTAATTGCCCTTTCGCAAAAGTTTCCTGGTTGCCAAATTTAGCAGGACTCTCAGTCAAAGAAATGTTTGAAAACTCATCAGGAAGTCTAGCCGCCTCTCATTAATATATCTAATATATTTAGCATATGAGCAAATAATTTGATAAGCCTATTAAAAAAAGCACATAACAAGGAAACACAAAATAATTATTATGCTTGGACCACAACCCCAGTAGGACTAGATATGAAGGTAGTTGCTAATTATGGGACCAACAATTTTCCTGACTTCCTGCTTTTTTTGAAAAATGATGACAGGTCAATTGTGCCTTTAGGGTGGGGGCCACAGGGCCCAGGGGCCCCAAACCTCTACCAGCACGCCTGTCACAGGTAGATCTAGCAAAGATATCCCTTAACACTCTAATATATATTCTTCACATGTAGATGTCTGTATGACATTTTCATGACGCTCACTTATTTCCAGTTTGTGAGCCATATGACCTAAGACCCTCCTCCTGCGCTGCTTTCTTTTGGCAAAGGAAAACCTGCAGTAAGGGAGTTTCCACACACTCATCCTCCTCATGTCCAACCGGTGTCTGTTCCCAGGAGTCTGAGGGCGGCCTCTATGTGTGTATGAACACATTTCTGGGCTTTGGCCGAGAACATGTGGAGAGACATTACCGCAAGACTGGACAAAGTGTATACCTGCACCTGAAACGCACCGTCAAGGAGGTAGGAGGCAGGGCATGCAGGGGTGTGATTTTTTTTTAAATAGGCAAGAAAATTTCATTGTATGTTTCACAATAACAAATGTGTCTTATGTCCCGCACCTTAAATTATCATCTCTTCACTCTATTGCTCTGGCCTAGTTTGACCCTGGCATCTGGTGTCAGGTGGAACAGTGGGATACATGTATATCATGTATGTCTCATCAGGCTTCATTGCCAGGTGTGATAAGGAGACAATAAGCTTTTGTTTCCAAAGGGATTTTAAATATGGAGGCACAATACCGGTCAGCAGTCCGGACACATCTACTGAAAATCATTTGCTTTTCAACAAAGATAATGGCCCTAAGCACACCTTGAGGTTATCTAGTAAGAGATGGAGAGCTGTGACAGAACGACCTGGCCCCCACAATCCCTTGACCTAAACCCTATAGGGCTGGTTTGGGATGAGTTGGATCCGACAGTGAGAGCCAGGAAGTGTTGTGTTGGTCAGGACGAAGGATGTGAGGGCAGGTGTGGTTGCAGACAAAAGGGGCTTTATTAAAGTCACAGAATATAAAACAGGAAATAAACCAGAAGGCATCAAAAGAAGAGGAGAAAGGCAGGGCACAGGCAACATGAAGGTATAAAACAGGAAATAAACCAGAAGGGATCAAAAGAAGAGGAGGAAGGCAGGGCGCAGGCAACATGAAGGTATAAAACAGGAAATAAACCAGAAGGGATCAAAAGAAGAGGAGGAAGGCAGGGCGCAGGCAACATGAAGGTATAAAACAGGAAATAAACCAGAAGGGATCAAAAGAAGAGGAGGAAGGCAGGGCACAGGCAACATGAAGGTATAAAACAGGAAATAAACCAGAAGGGATCAAAAGAAGAGGAG
>JAODKN010000044.1:8717655-8728373 GCA_026774425.1 Petrocephalus zakoni
CTGAAGCTCGGTTTGAACTGCAGCGGTTCGTCTTGACCATGTCAACATGCCTAAATGCATTGAGTTGCCACCATGTGTTTGGCTGATCAGTAATTTGTGTCAACGAGCAGTTGGACAGGTGTGCCTAATAAAGTGGCCGGTGAGTGTATGTTTACGTTAATACAACCCTTTTATTTAGTCTTTGGTATGTTTTGTTATGTTATATAGATGTGGTTAATTGCTCAGGGGCCATAACTGATGCATTTAAAATGAAGTGATAATGAGCTGAATGTGCCCAGAGATGGACTGGCATCCCATCCAGGGTGTACTCTGGCCTTGTGCCCTGTGCTGCCTGGGATAGGCTCCAGACCCCTGACAAGGATAAGTGGTTGGAAGATGGATGAATGAGTGGATGAAGACTGAATTATTAATTTTATAGGTCAACAATGCAATTTTTCTTTACTCCTAGTAACGACGCGGTTTAATGTAATAGGACAGTGAAAGTCTTCGGCTATTGCGTTGTTTGACGGTTTTAATTAATATCTGTACTTGAAATGTAAGCGACTCGTCTAATCAGCAGCTCCGTCACGCCTAATAAAAATCAATTCTCAGAACCTCGGTCGGGAAAAGCAGAGTAAGCGACGCGGTTTAGGATCTGTCCCAGCATGCATTATGTTTCTGCCAGTGAGCGCTGCCAAACACCTCGAGATGTAGAGGTCAGACATGCAATCTTATAATAAAAAGTATGAAAGGTGGTTTCAGTGGAGGCCTCTGTCTCCAAGGAGATCCCACATGTCACTCTCGGGCTTTCGCAGATGTCTCAGTGGAGATGCCAGACTTCCTGGATCTCTCTCGCCTTCGCGCTACTGGGCTGCAGGCAGGGGAGGAGGAGCTTCCTGACATGGCCCCGCCCATCGTCACCTCACAGGAGCCCCGAGGTACCACTCCACTGGCACACACCACCCTCCTCATCACAGTGCCACGGCCAAGCTGTTTATTCTGTTGGGCTGTGCCCCGAGGAATTCAGGTCCACACACATTGACGCACTACCCCCCAGCACGGTCTAATCCAGGTGGTTGCTCTGACAGTGAACTCAGTGAGCATTTACAGCAAAGGCCACCACTTCCTCCAGCTCAGGCCTTGAGGAAGCCAGTGTGATGCCTCAGATGAGCGATGCGATGGAGGAAGGCCCCACGTGTGCCCGCAGGGTGCGTGAGGGCCTAGGCTGGCAGCTCCATCTTACAGCGTCCGTCATCCTTAATAATAACCATCGCATCATAACTATTCCTCTGTTTCTTTAAGGGGAGGGCCGCTTAGTTTAAACCATAAGCAATTTAGACTATTTAGGGGGCTTCAGCCACCATATTTTTTTTTATCTCAGCCCCCCTGGAAAATAATTTTCCAAAATCTATTTACTGTTTTGTCCTGTATTCTGCAGATTTCCTACATATTCTTTGCCCACCACAGACAGAAAATTTCACCGTCAGGGACAGAAGAGGGTGGGGGGAGGGATGGAATGGGGCTGGCATTTTGTATGTGCCAACCCATCTGGGGTCTGTAAGGGCCCACTTGGGGGTCAAATCCTAAAACGGGCCACTTTTTAAACATATTATTCACCATCCATGTTTACCCTGTATGGAGGGTGTGTTAAGCAGCCCAGAGACACACACACACAACCTTTAACGGCCTTTACTAGCTGTAAACACCCCCCCCCCCAAAAGAGCGGGAACAGCAAACATCTGCTTCTGAGACGATGTGCTGGGGAGCACCGCCGCCCGACAGCTTGTGCTTTGAGTTGCAAATTCCCTGCGCGGCTCTCTGCACGGGGCACCCCGGTATCAATAGGTCTGTTTAGTCAGCAGTGGCGGGGGAAGTGCGCACGTCTCGGCACATTCACCGTGCGGCCGCTTCTGTTTCGGAATGACGCCGCCGGCAGATTAGTCTCGCCGTCGACCGTGACAAAGGAGACCCACTTCTCATCCCGAGGGCCCTAAATGCGGCTCAATGACACACAAAAGTGATCAGGGTGCCGATCTCGGCTCTAACAGTCTCACTCACGGCTGCCTTTGTTTCTTCTGTTTTCAGGGAACTCGAGTAACTTCTCGGATTGTAAGTACTTATCCCACTCCGCCTGACAATCCCGTTTTCTCTCCGGGCTCATGCAGAAGCTAAACGATCCCCATTTCTGTGGCCTTTTGACAAAGGCAGCAGTCGAATGCTAATGTGCCTCTTCAGTGTACCTACGGCCCGTCCGTACGCCTATGCGAAATAAATCATTTTGAGTGCTGTTTTTTTTTTATCCCCTTAATGAATGCAACAGCAAATACGAAATAATTAAGGAAAAGAATGTGGGCGTTAGGAAGGACAGACTAATGGGTCTGCTTATCCGCCCCTTTCTTCTGTATTGCTACGCTGCAGTAGACGACTTAAGCAGTAAAGAGAGGGCCGGCGAGGTACCCAGGGAGTGCCGTGTTATCACATAGATGTTGGGCTGTGGTCAGGACCGGCCTGAAATGGCCTTCTGCGTTTCGCCGGCCTTTCAGATCCGGAAATAGATGAGCCTTCGGTGGTACAGCTGGCTGAGATGGGCTTTCCTCCCGAGGCTTGCCGGAAGGCGGTCTACTACACGGGGAACATGGGTGCCGAGATGGCCTTCAGCTGGATCCTGGCCCACATGGAGGAGCCCGGTGAGTGAGGAGCAGAGCCGACGGCACACAGCTAGGGGAATAGCCGGGGGGATCAGAGCCAGCAACCTCCCCATGACGCAGGAGCTCAGTGGCGTCAAAGGCAGTTTGACTTTGGGGGGGGTGGTTGCCCCATTGGTGGAGGGGAGCGGTGTATATCCTGACATCGCAATGGGCACACGTGTAGTAGTCGCATTGTGAAAGGACGCAATGTAAGACAGATTTTTAAATAACTTTAAAATAGATTTTATAGTTTTCATCATTAGCGGTCATTAGTAGGACTACCACAGTGCAGCGTGCAGTTTCGCAAGTAAGCATGACGGAAAAAATAGCTGATCCGTTCGATAAAACGTTATAGGACTACAGTCTTTGTCAGATATAGGTTTCATTCTCACACTCCTAACGCGCAGTCGGCCTCGGTAACGTGCCGATTCTTAACAAAAGATAAGGCGCGCTATTATTTATGTCTGCTTCCGACGCCCCTGCGTGAGCTTGACACTGAAGAGCAAATTTCTGAAATTCACTCCATTTTTTGATGTTTTTGAGATGAGGCCACCAGTGACCGAAAGTCAGGCTTCCTCACCATATGTCACAGTGCTGGGATCACAGCGCAGCCAGTCCTAGGTCAGGGTCAAGATGGACTTTATTGATCTCAGGGAGAAATTCTGGCCCATCCAGCAGTGAGAATATAGAGTAGAGATGAGTATATATAGAGTGCCAAACAGATAGAGTGCAAAGACAGTGCTCATAGTGCTAAATGGGATAGAAAAACAGAATATTGTAATATTAAATAAATTAATATGTATTATTATTATTATTGTTGTTATTAATAATAATAATAATATTAATAATAATAAATTAGTGGATGGTATATAAACCACCTGAATTGCTAATAATAATAGCAATAAAATATTTAAATGCATTTAATTCCCACAACAAGTGGAACATTGTACTGGGAATGTAAAGGTTGTAGGTTCAAATCCTAGGGTGCAAATTTTAATCCTTCCCTACAATGTAAGTCACTTTGGAGAAAAGCATCAGACAAATGAATAATACCATAAATTAAAATTGAACAATCAAATACTTCATAGGCCAATTCTGAAATGTCAGAAAAAGTTATGTGAGATTATTATAATTTTTTTAAGTTTGTTTATGCCGAAAGCTTTGCAGGATCGCCGCTGGCGGCTGGCAGCAGTGCTTCAGCTCACCGCTCGCTGTTCACCTAGACATATTTAACGGATGTTAAGAGCTCACGCTTTGCCGGTTACGCCCCATTTATCTCCAGCCTGAAAGCCGGCAAATTAAAAGCCCGTGCGCTTCGAGTCCCTTACTTGAACCAGTCCATTTATAGCCGGGGTCCCACGGCACTGCAAGCCGGCGAGGGAGCGAGCCCTTAATGGCCTGGTCTGGGAAGGCGGGACAGCCTTTTCCTTCTCAGTGAGTTCGTGATTAGAGTCCCCGCGTTTCACCCTCGGTGACCTGAGCAGAAGCCCAGGGGTCCCCCTCGTGGTAGCGGCTAGCGGCCACGTCCCGGCTGCTTGTGCAGAAAGGTCGACTCATTAATGGCCGTTGCCCCCTCAGCCTTAAGGTCCCACCGGTAAATTTCTACGCACTTCCACATTCAGCCAGGCACGGAGCGCTTACTAACCACTGTGGTGCATGAAAATTTAATGATGTTTCCTGTTTTGTTCTAGGCTAGGCTAAAACACAACAGTGCATCTATACTCCGTAAAAAAACAGTGCTTTTATCTTTGGACTGCGTTTAGTGTTAAGGCTTTTTCGCTAAGGACGGCGTGTCCAGATTTGCAGCTGGCCGATGGTAGTTTGAAGGCCAGTTTACAGCAAACATACCAAAGTTAGTTTGTTATCTGCTTTTTGAGATTGTTCCTTTGAAGGATTTGTTCTCTAATAAGCCCTATGAATCATGATGTAAAATGTCTATAGGTTACTGATGAAAACATCCTTACTTCTGTAGAGATTACTTCAAGCATGTTGCAATTTTTAGAGCCGTGCCATGGGTAGGTTTTTTTTTGTCGATACGGAATTTTCAGATTACAACTGCGGCTTCTCTTCAAAAACCTCAGAATAAAAGGTCCACAAAATTTTATTTGAAATACAAAGAATTGTTTCATCTTGAATATGGGGGCACTGATTAATTCAGCGTTTTATTTATTGTTAAAAAAATGTTTGCTAATAAGTAGAGTTTTATTTTATAGTTAATAGAGGTCATGCACGACCATTCTTCATCATTTTCAGGGCCGTAACCGGTGCCGTAAGAGACGGGCTCAGTCAGCTTTGTGCAGTGTGCAGTGTGCAGTGCAGGCTGGACAGGTGACTGATCCGGTCCCTCTCTGTCCTACCTAGACTTTGCGGAGCCCTTAGCTGTGCCTGGCTTTGCTGATGCCAGCCCCTCCACCAATCAGCTTCCGTCCATGCTGGGAACAGCGCCCCCGGAGGAGAGTGTTGCCATCCTCACCTCCATGGGCTTTCCCAGGCAGCTGGGCATCCAAGCCCTGCGATCCACGGTGAGTCCCTGGGCAGCCAGCTGGAGGAACCCGGATCCGGTCTCTGCATCCAGGACAGAATCGGGATGTGTAGTAGGTTTTATAATAAGGATTATCTGGGACAGCAATCCAGATTCAGGATCCATTTGAGGAATCTAAATGTTGCATTCCGTAACCGGATCCTAGTCTTGATTCCGATCTGGGATCTGTATGTAGTGTCTGGTTTGGGATTTTTTTTCCATTCATCTAGTGTAGTTACAATAGCTGATTAGTAGATTAATGCTGGAGGAGTTATCAAGATCTAGGAGAAGCTGGGAAGCTAGATGTGAAGTGAGTGCTGAGTTCCTCCTACCGTCCAAACTGGAAAACATAATTTTACCCATTTGGGCCCACATTTTCCATGGCATGCACTGGATATCCACTCTTAGACACATGTGTTTTGTTTAGCATGTTATTAAATAAACAGAACATTAAAGGTGTCTAATGGTACCATACTGTCAGTGTGGCTGTATCGGTGCCATTATGATCATTTCATGCAATAATAATGTTTGTCTTGCTGGTAGAGCAGCATAAAATCATTGAGTGGTCGGGGACTAGGTGCTACAGTGGCACAGCGGTTTGCACTGTCACCGCACACCTCTGAGGTCCATTCCATGCTGCTCTGGCTCTACATGTGTGGTGTGTGTATGTCTCCACTATGCCATTGTGGGGTTTCCCTGGGGTTGTCCAGTTTCTCCCACAGCCCACAAACATGCTAAGGTGACAGAGTTGCCAAATTGCTGGTAGGTGTGAATGTGTGCATGAATGCTGTGTGTGTGTGTGTGTGTGTGTGTGTGTGTGTGGTCATGTCTATATTACGTTGTGGGGACCCAATGTTATCTTCTACCTTGTGGGGACATTTTTTGGTCCCTATAAGGATAACCTCAATTTATAAAAATTTGTCTGCAATCAAAAAACTAAAAATGCTAAAAGTCTCATATTTTATTTGGTTACTTATGGTTAAGGTTAGGGCTGGGGAGGGGTTAAGGGTGTCATAGCTGGGATCAGGTTTATTCCCATAGGAATGAATGGAGTGTCCCCATAAAGATAGGAATACATGGTATGTGTGTGTGTGTGTGCGTGAGAGAGTGTGTGCCCTGCGATGAGCTGCCCCCCACCCCCCATCCTGGGTTATTCCCTGCCTTGTGCCCGTAGCTTCTAAGATACGCTCCATGACCCAGCATAGGACAAGCAGGTTTAGAAGATAGATGGTTGAAAGGGGCTTGAAGTCTCAAGCCATCTGCTGCATGCTCTCTGTGCAAAATTGCATATGTTGTCCACTTTACACATAGTAGTTTGAGGAATAATATGTCCTTAGTGAAACAATCCAAGCATCCAAGTTGAGCTGGGGTGCATTTACACACCAGACCCTAATGAGGACTCCGTTCAAAGCCGTGTTGCGGTTTGCGGGCACATCGCTGATGGCGGCAGACGCTCAGCATTCAGAGAGTTTCGGCGTCTGCGCGAGGCTTTGATTCTTTGGCGGCGGTGGGGGGTGGGGGGACTACCCTGGGTCCCACACTCTAGGGGACCCCCTGCTGATCTCGACTCCAAATATATACTTTTTGTTTAAAATGTGATCAGCACTCCTGCCCCTGCCTCGATTGGTAAGTTCTACCTCTGGCACCCCGAACTTTCATTAGCATGTTACTGATGTCCCATTATTTTTAGTTCCCTTTCCTTTCTCGTTCAGCTCCAAAAAATATCTGAAATTCCTCCTTTAGAGCCCCCCCTGCCTAGTCAGCCTGGAGCTCCCTGAGAAGTTGGTCCGCCCCTGTACGGAGGCCTTAGCTAGATGGGACACATAGGCTGGTGAGGTTGTCCTGAACCAAGGTGGGTAGCAGTTATTGCCATGTGTTTGCCTTTTCCGTGGCTCAGAATAACAATCTGGAAAGGGCACTGGACTGGATCTTCACCCATCCCGAAGGCGAGGAGGAGAGCCAGGGTCCTTTTGAGGCAGCCGAAGAGGAGCCCGGAGAAGACACCTTCTCCAACGGCTTTGCCTTCTCCAGCACCAGGGACCCCAGCAGCTACCCACCATCCCAAGACCAGCTGCCCCCAAACCCCCGGGTGAAAGATGGACCTGGCAGTGAGTCTGGCCCATAACCCACATCGTGGTGTCCCCACTTTACATGAAATAAAAAGTTAACAACATTCAGTACCGTGCTTCGGAACATGATACAATTTTATCTATCACTCCAACTGCTTTGGACACAGATGGTTTCGATTCACAGCTTAAACTATTAGACCCAGTATTAGACTGTTATAAACATAGTATTTCTGTTGCTGTGGTAGAATTGCTGGGATAGTAATGTGTTGTTTTTGACCTGGAGTCCCCTGAATAGAATCGCGTAAGGCTGCCTGGACAAGGTCGTTGACCCACCATTAGGACACAATGAACTAGGAAACAGATGGTGACAGAGTTGAGAAAATGATTTGTGGGGAGGTTAAATAGGAGCCTAGTGGAGGTGGAAAAAGCTCTCCTGTAACTCAGTTTGTAGTGTTTTTTTGCAGCCGTACGGAGAAGAGGCGGACTGCGGCACCAGTGTTTAGTTTCAGTAAAATGCTCCTTGTTCTTACACAGGGTATGAGCTGTTCGCCTTTATCAGTCACATGGGAACTTCGACCATGTCTGGCCATTACGTGTGTCACATCAAAAAGGAAGGGAGGTAGGTGTATTATTACAGCTCGGCAAGTCTTTAGGTTGGAAACAGGATCATTTATAGTCAATGCTGCAGTGACTATGTCTATCTGTCAGTAGCATTCGTATGTTGTTAATGTATAGTAGTGTTTTCTAACCCAGTCCTCGGGGGCCCCAGACAGGCCAGGTTTTTGCTACCTCCCAGCCACAGCACACCTTATTCTGGATGTTCTGATTGCTTGATTCTTTAGTTCTGGGAGCTGGAGGGGTAAAATAATAAAATGTGGACCGGGAAATCTGCAAACTGCATTGGATTCTGGCCCTCCTGGACTGGAGTTGGGCACCCCTGATGTAGAATGTTCCTACTAAGAGAGTTGTTTAATTTAACGAGTAATTTAATGAGTCATCTGCACATTGGTTTATATTAGTCCTGACCTAACAAAATTTAATTTTTTTAATAAGTTAATATATTGACCTGACTGGTCTTATTACTAATTTCTATTTAAATATGCAAAGTGGGATTTGATGATTGGTTTGCTCCCATAGGTGGGTGATCTACAACGACCATAAAGTGTGTTTGTCAGAAAGGCCCCCCAAGGACTTGGGCTACATCTACTTCTACCAGAGGCTGTCACGCAGCTAGGGTCAGCTCTGAGGCCACCTCGGAACACCAGGAGGAAGGGGGCGGTTTGGGAGATGCGGGAAGCCCGAATGGGACAAATCTGAGGAGCTAGGCACTTGCCTGAAACCATCTATCTGGGGGGGGGAGACTTCTCTCAAACACGACACACAAGAGCCCCAACCTGCCAGCATCTACTGAAACGTGTTATTTGTGAAAGGTAGTGAGGAGATGCTTGTCAGTTTAGCTGTTAGTGTGAGTCATCTCAGGCTTCGGATGGTTTTTTTTATTTTATTATTTTATTTTCTGTGCCTTTCACTCGTTCAGTTTGACATTTAGAACGGGAGCCTTCAATTTCATTCACGATCTGGTGCAGAGAACAGCAAAGCCGAGTTTTAAATCGCCGTAAACAGGAAGCGTGCACGACTGGCCGTCTTAATGGCTCCTCCTACACAGGCTGATGGTGGGGTTAAGTCACTGACGTAATCACAGCTCCCGTCGAGTAGCCGTGTCTTTAAGTGGCCTGTAGGCTGGCCTAGCTCTTACTACGCATTTTTGAACTGTAGGGTTGATTGAGTGTGCCCAGGGGGCAATGCTGTGAAATCAGAATGTGTCGGGGGGGTGGGTGTGACTGCAGATGCTGAGGGTTTGGGAATGAGTAAGTGGATGTACCTCATGCATAGTTTCACTCCGGAGACGGGAGTCTTTGGAGAACCGCATTTGCCCAAGAACCCATCGCCCAAAGAGTCACAGACTCATGTGGGTGGTGCCCATAGGAATTGTCCTGGTGATGTCTTGCCTTTGTTTTACATGAAAGCACTTTATGACAGAGATATGTGTTTGAGGAGATGATTGCACACAAGTCCTTGACTAATTATAGGAAAAAAAACTATATCACAAAGCATAACAAAGCTAAAGCTAAAAATTCAATTGTTTTATACCAAATCATCTTCTTAAAATGCCTAGTGCATTTTTCTCAACTACTAATTTGTTTTTCTGTGGCCTATATGCAATACAGACAATGTAAGATTTTTTTGTAGACCGAAAATATAAAACCATCAAGATTCAAGTCTTGCTGGAGACATGGTATTAAGATTTGTTTAAGGTGGTTTCTTCCCCCCAGTAATCATAATTTTACTATATCTCTTTAACCTAAATACAAAGTAGCAATGGATGCTTATGTTTCAAATAAATACAATTTCTGGTTAGTCATCTTCATTCTGGCATCTGTCATTATTTCACAGGGGATAAAGATACACATGAAAGTGTCTTTGTGTGTGAGTCTTTGTGTTTTAGTCAAATTAAAATCAAGACATTGTTACATTGTTAAGACAATGATGTAAACAGGTATGAGGTGTTCATTTAGGAAGCAATTTTCTATAGGAGTACAATGCGTCTGATAGACAGTAAAGATAATATTTATTAATAGACAATGTGTGTGAAGTTTGAACTCCTCTACCCTCCAAGCCTAGCCAGCTGGCAGTGTCCTCTGCCGTGCATCTGATATGCTGAGTCATTACTCCATCGAGCTCAATACTGAGGTGGGTTTTTTTGGACGTTTTACACAAAAGAGCAATTTCAGACTGGTATTTTGATATCCGTTACTGACTGAATAAATATTAGACTATGAAGTAAATGCATTGTCATTAAGTATTGTTTAAGGTTCATTTTTGTTAAATATCTGAATAACATATATATTTCCTGGTGGCTGTTGCCAGGGCTACAGCGTGCATTTCAGCGGCCCATTCCTGTCTTTTGCGGTCAGACAGCGCACTGAACACTTTCTCATCTCTGTTGAACTATGAGATCAAATAATTCTACACATATAATTGAACCTTTTTATTACAGACATGACATTTAAGGACATCTCATTTTGTTACTTTATATATTTTAAAAGATGAAATTGTACCATGTAGAGTATTAGAGCATTCCTGCACACCACGGCATCACTGAGGGTTACCGATTTTATAGACTAGTGTGTAAATTCGTAGGATTCCCCCGTCGTTTCTGTGCCTGTGCTGCCAATGTAATTTCCCCGAATCTGTTACGACACCAGGGGTGCGTTTCACAAAAGCTCCTGTTACCAACTAACATAGTTGGGCTCATTCAGTTGTATGGATTTAACTGTGCTTTTTATCTTTTTACTAATTAACGTCACTGTTAAAGCCCAACTCGCTGAGGTTTGGTCCTGCGAGGGCCTTGCCCGATGGCCGTTTCGTGTCGCCGTGTGTCTGTGGTCCTGCAGACATGCC
>JAODKN010000044.1:8739993-8750136 GCA_026774425.1 Petrocephalus zakoni
CTCACTCTCTCTGCCCCTCACCTCCGAGCAGCCGGGGCTCCGTCTCACTCTCTCTGCCCCTCACCTCCGAGCAGCCGGGGCTCCGTCTCACTCTCTCTGCCCCTCACCTCCGAGCAGCCGAGGCTCCGTCTCACTCTCTCTGCCCCTCACCTCCGAGTCTTGCGGGTCCTGGAGGATCGCAGCCTCAAGCAGCAGCACGGCGTTCGGAAGGTCCCCTTCCCTGGCTTTCCTCAGCCCCTCCTCGAACGGACTGGGCCAGTCCCGGTACGGGTTGTCCGTTTGGAAGTAATACCCCTGGCAGGGGTAAAAGGAACAAAAGGCCAGCCAGCTCAAAACCCCCCTAACCATTCAGATTAAACAACAACACGTCTTGGACTTTTAATTTGAAGTTAAAATACTTCAAGTGTTTGTTAAACCTCTGAAGTATTATTAGATGTATGGTCGGAACAGGATGTTTCGGCTGAGTTTGCCATTGTCAGATAAAAAGTTCAGTAAAAGTTCTCTTTTTTTAACCTCTTTTTGCCTTGGGCAACGACTGCCTCTCTACCTTTGAGTTTCTGCATTCCCCGGGCATGAATATATGTAACAGAGCGATGTCTGCGAAGAAGAAGCACCTTTTCATGTAGCGAGACGGTGGGGTGAATGTTGCCTTCATTCTCAGACTCATCCAGCCAATTCCTCCGCACCAGCTCCTCCCACTCCACCTGCATCTTGTCCCAGAATTCTGTGTCGGACTAGGGGAGTGGACAAGAATGCCGGGGAGGGGCAGTGAGTAGCCAATCATAATGCAGAAGAAGAGAAAAGAACACCTCCATGAATCAGGCAGCTATGTGCCGTGTGGTCAGCTAGCATCTGTGCAAAGTGAATTGTGGTGGAATTTTAGTATACTAAATCATAATCATACATCTGAGCAATGCCTCAGAGGCTCTGGGACGCATCCCTGAGGCTAGTATTTATCACAGGACATATATGGCAGAACTTATATTTTTAGCCTATTATATCATCAGTAGATTCAGCAGATATAGCTCAATGTTCAGGTGTCTCCTATTGCTTTTTAAACAAGAAGGATTACTGCTGAGCTTATTTAAACTCATGCATGGGTGCCCATGGTGACCTGCCTTGCATTCTCCATGCCTGCTGGCACCGTCAGCGACCCGCACCATTAACCAGGCGCACCGCTGCGCTCCCAGGGCCAGCGCCCCGCGGCACGTCCTTGTCAAGTGACCCCTGACCTCTCCCGCTGTGTCGCCATGGATTACCGCTGGTCCTCACAGGCATTGACACTGAGGATGTCAGAAGTGCCAGGAGGCGTAGGGGATTAGCGCGTCCGTGCTGGCGTGCATGTGCAAAAAATTCTGGGTTAGAGAGCCGAGATGGGCAACCCCCCCAAAAAAAAATAAAGAAATGAATGCTTCATTGTAGCGGTAGAATTAATCGAATTCCATTGTGTTCAGCTTAACCCTCTGTCCAGGAGAGATTAGCTACCCAGCCAAGTGTAAAATTGGCTAATAGCAGGGAATGGGCCACACTCTGATATCGCTGCCTTTCACTCAGCTCACACAAGTGACTGTCCAGCTACGTCACATCGGCAATGGAGAGATGAGGCATCTAAGGCAACGGAAAGACAAACCAGTGGGTGGAAAAACATCAGTATGTCAGGACTTTTTTTTAACAAGAATCATTTCATTCTGCTAAGCTTTTGGTCCACGGGACTTCAAACATCAAACACGAAGCATGCATGACTAAGAGCGAAGCACATTTAGTCTATCAAACGAAAATTAAAGCGCACGAAAACAGATTCCAAAATAAATCACCTAAAAAAGGCTTGTGAAAGGTTTAGCTTAAACATCTGCAATACATGCAGGATCGTAGTGGAAGCTCGCTGAAACCCGAATGCCGCTGGAGCTCAGTGTGCTCACATGCTCATTTCTGGCAGCCTTGTAAACCTATGAAGATTAGCATCCTCCCCTTAACTGTTGTGGAGGCCAATGTGACAGGAAGCAAGCGAAAGATCTCCTTCCTTTCCCGCCTATGGAGCTTGGATTGCAACTTAAATTGATACGTTTTTTCATTGATGTCGACTAAAGCTCCTGAGACGCAGCTTCCCGGTGGTGCTTATGAGAATTCCTAAAGTCGCAACAGTGTGAAATAACCCCACCCCAGCCATGAGGCAGAACTCAGCTTTTAGGACCTGTGACATCAGCAGTGGGTTCTCCCCTTGGCTTGTAAACACAAGCTCAGATCTACAGAAGAGACCTCTGGTGAACCGTCTATGTAATTAAGCAGGCACACCTCACCAAGCCTGTCTTGTGACTTTTTGATGAAGAACAGGAGTACTTTACACCGAGCAATTAGTCTTCTGCTGTCTTGCAGAAGGTGGCCCGACATTTCCTATCAAGCTAAATTGAAGGCCTCTGTCTCAGCACCCGCGTCGGATTGTGTTCTTGTAGGCGGGGCCTACTGTGCACCTCCGGCTGCCTCTCTCAATCAGGCCCGGCATCCCATCTGTGACTGGGTTACGTAACGCAATATGGGTGATGCGGAACAGCTCCCTGAGCCAGGTGCGCTGCAGGGGCGGGCGAGGGGGCGGGTGGGGGCAGGATCTTCGGCCAGATGACCCTGGCTGCCTCTCATGTTGGAAGACACCGAGTTTCCAGCTGATGGTGCTGAGCTGGCGGGATTGTAGGATGTGGATGACGGAGTGGGTGGAAGCCGACTTCCGGAGCAGGTTTGTCTCTCAGCCATAACCCTAAATCTGTCACAGCTACACACGGAGGTTTTCCAACAGGCCTGTTTAAGACGGGGGTGCTTCCAAGCACTGGAAGGCACTTTATCAGCGGAAAAGCGAACACAAACTTTTGAAACCTAAATTTGGGGGTGGTTTTCGGGTCAGAAGGTTGCGGGTTCAAATCTCAGGGTCAACAGAGTGGTTTCACCGTTGGGCCTTTCGGCAAGGTCCTTAACCCCTGGCTACTCCAGGACGGGCTGACCCCAAAAAATTGTAGCTATGTTGCTAGGGATAAAAGCATCTGTGGCGTAAACATAGTAACTGGCCCTTTGCACTGCAAACTGAACCAGCACTGGATGCACAGTGTGAAACCGCATGAATGAGCAGGAAAGAGGTTTTTAATGGGCTCAGTAATGGATAAAACAGGCGTCTTAATAAGGTGACGTGGTTCAGTCAGACCACACGACTCGCTCATTAGAGTGATGGTACAGAACAGGCGTCAAGGGGTTATTCAAATTACAAAGACTATTCCAAGTGCCAATTAAATTCTCGCTGTATGGCGATCCTCCGTAAAGCACCTGGCAGCGCTAAGACAAAGAGCTGCTTGTTTGACCTCCTGCTACAGACCCACTTGCAGGAAACCGTCTGGGGTACGTGTACACTAGTCAGATCTAACAGGTGTGCTAAACTCAATTATTTAGTTTCAAAACAAAGTGAAAACCTCGCGGCAACATTTAAGATTGCTGTTGCCTTATGCAAAAAGAATGCAAATTACTTTAGTAAAAATATTTAGCTGTATAAACCACTGTAAGCTTGTTTACATTTCTACTGCAATGGTAAACAGCTTAAGTTGCTCAAAATTAAACCGTCTGCTTAGCAGAACCTAATAGATATTAAAATTTTATAGATTTAGGGCACTCCACCTAAGGTGTGGGAGCGAAATGTGCGACTCTTTAGGACGCTGTCGTGCAACAAGATGCAATAATCTAGCATGGAGCGTTTGGTACAATCATACGCCTGCTGTTGTGCATCACCTGTCAGCTATTCATTACCCTAAATAAGCAATTTTCCACCATCATCAAGAAGAGAGACCAGGGTTACAGATGGTCAAATTATCTACAACACCCATGTACTGTGAGCAGCCACAGCAAAATACCAATAGATGTGACAATTTATCTACTTTCAACAATTGATTATCCAGTTGGGGCAGTAATGGTCCAGGTGTATTCCAGCAAGCACAGGGACATAAACCTGCCACTGGGGCAGTAATGGTCCAGGTGTATTCCAGCAAGCACATGGTCATAACCTGCCACTGGGGCAGTAATGGTCCAGGTGTATTCCAGCAAGCACAGGGTCATAAACCTACCGCAGGGCACTTGCAGAATGGCACAAATTGGAATTTTACAAGCAATTCATGTGCACAATATTCATCTTTCTAGGTAAAACCTGGAGTGTCTGCAGGTGACTCGCACAGCAGAGAGCATGCAGACTATGCAAGACGTCAGATCTAAAGCTGTAGTTTAACACCACTACCTACTCTGGCACCCTATTAAAACACTCATGGGAGTTTTACTTACCCCGACACGTTCTGAGAGGAGAATTAAAAATGATTGGTTCAGAGAAATAACCAATCAGTTCTTTTGTCAGATGCCAGACCAACTGATCAGATGTCTGGGTCCTGCTTCCACTAGTTTCTTGGGCCCATCGGCTCTATAATCTGATTGGTTATGTCTCTCGTCCAATCATTTTTTGTTCTGCCCTCAGATGGTTTGTGTAAGTAAAACTCCCACAAGCTATTAAAACACACACACATGCACACACAAAACATTCATTCATCTATTTATACAGAAGGATATTTACTGAAGCAATTCCGTTAATTTAGTTTTTTTCCTAAGTGCAACCATAATTGTTCACCTTGATGTTCAACCCATGACTAAAAGCAATACATCCACTACTAAATAAATCTCTACACTGTAATCTGCTGAAATCCAATGGGCTGACCTATGATTCCATTAGTCTGAAATGTGCATCTGAACAAAGGTGCGGGGGCGGGGGGGGGGCACAATTGAGCAGACAGCCAAACCAAAGTAAATTTTTTCAGGGAGGATGTTGAGTCCATATAATAGCGGACTTCCTCCCTTCCTTCCTTCCCTCCATTCATTCATTGACCAGGACCTTTTCAGTTCACTGTGCTTCCATTCGCACCCCACGGCGCCCCAGCTACACCACAGCAGATTTGCTCGCTTAATTCTATACCAAGATACCTCATTAAGTGAAACATATAAGCTGTTGCATTATTAATTATAAAGTGAAGGCTGCTGCAAGACAAATTCCACTGGACCCAAAAAAAAAACAGTGCCTGATGTGACACGAGTGACTGTCTGTGATATACTTTAGCTATACTTTAGCTACTTTAACATGGCAATCAATGCTGAACAGAATAAAAGCCTCAGTGAAGCATATGCTTTCTTTACTGCCCTTTTCCAAACATGTCATTTAGTACATGTGTAAAAAAAACACCTTCCCAGGGTAACTTCCTTCAATATTAATATTTATCCAGTAATTATTTCCCATGATTCCTCGCTTCTAGTAGGAGAGAGTCATTATTCCTACACAATGCTTTTTAAATCCTGGCCATTAATAGCCTGACCTCCAGACTCTCCTTGTGTAACTGGAGATAGGGTATTGTTTGTCACCTGTTGATTGTGTGTGATTACTATACTGACCCACCAGCAAACGCTATTCTGTGGTTTACCCAGTTCTCCAATGCAAGCGCTTCGTGCTCTCTATGCCCCCCCCGTGCCATAATTCCCCTACACACTCATTGCGTCACTAACAGCAGGACTGTTTGTGAAGCTGCTTTGTCACACTGACACAAAACAACAGGAGCATAAAAACGAATACATCATGCAGCAATTTGAAGGGGAACCTGAAGCAGCTCACAATATAGAATATAGAATTTTGTAGAAACAAAATTCAGCACTGCAATATGATGAAATGCAGTGTGATTGTGTTGTTTTTTTAAACCAAGTGATGAAATCCCCCATGCATAATCGACGTACAGTAGTACCCCGGTATACGTCATTTCGGTATATGTAAAACTAGAATTTTACGTCGCTTGTCGGTAGTAGTTTAAATTATTTTAAGTAAATAATGAACAGAATTTACTTAAATTAGCATGGTCCGTTTACGTTGATTTTCACGATAGAAGACAACTGGAGGGGCTTGACGAAACTTACATAATTTATTTTGATGAAACGCAGTATGAAATATTTAATGTATTCACTTTTATTACAGTAATTTCTATTTTGTTTTTCTGATTACTAGGTGAACATTGACTTTTAAGAGTGCAAAGTGAACACCGACTTTTATAATGAATTAAAGGTGCGTTTACTTCAATGGAAATGACTACATCTATTTATCAGTCATTCTCGGGCATTTTTAAGGCATTTTATTGGGGTTCCGTCAAAATGACGGGGCTCTCGGAACCAATTAATGACGTTAGGCGGGGTATGACTGTATTTGTAATATGCTACAAGACTCTGCTTGCTGAGACATTGATATGCATCTACTGACACATGGCCTTTGCATTGATGCAAGTTATTATTTCAACACTGAAACTGCATGATTCATGTATTGTTACAACCCTGGCAGCTAAACGAACCAAGAAAATGCACTTAAATATCTACATTGTTCTGTTTGTCGGCCTGGCGACAGACTTCAAATTAAGCCGAAAAGGTCAGTGTGCTTACATCTTACATTATACAGTACAAATCATAGGTGTCGTGTGATTTATTTCACAGAGGAACACAAAGTGCTGTCATTCCTCTGACATCCGAAAAAATGTAGCGCAGCCATTAATGCTGTTTAGTAACATCAGATTATTGGTTAAAAAGTAATGTGGCTGTTAGCTGCATCGTATGGAGCCATTTCGCTATCGCTGCGGAATCTGACGAGGCAGTAGAAAAGCAGGACCGTATTAGTAGGGCAGTGGCCTTGCAGACGGACAGAATCTCAGGCCACGCTGTTTTCGCTCCAGTTACATAGGTATTACATTTCCAGGTCGCATCTGGTTACAGCTAGTGAGAAGCAGGACTCCAAACTGGATCGAAGGAACAAAAACAAAACCCCGTGTCATGTCCAGCCCCGCCCAACGTGTGCGATCCCTGTGTTCCCCTTGGACATGGCTCTAATCAAACCATGCCTGATGCTCGTTTATCTTGCCTCTTGTTCTTGCCCTCTTGGTAACCATTCACAGCTGCCTCTCGTTTGCTCCTTTAAGTGCTTCCCAGTCCTGTGCTCCCCAATTCTGCCATTGTTACCTGTCTGTGCCTGTACTCTCCTGTTGCCTGTAATAAAGTTCCACGTCTCGGGTTTTGATCTGCACCACAGCCTGCCTTTGGGTCGCGCCTTCCCTTCAGGTCATGACACCCCGAAACAAACTGTATTTTAAATCGGAAAAAAAAAAAGGTTTTTGATTGTTCGAGACCAGAATGTTAATTTTAACCGCTGGTTAGTAACATTGTTTTTTGTTTCATGTAACTTAAGAATTTGAAGGAGACTATCATGTCTTGCCTCTAAACTCTCAAACGTATCGCATGCTTACATTCAATGCGCCATTTCGTGTGCATTAAGCATTAACACTAACGCTAGAACATTGCCATTTATTTGCAGCATGGTAGTTAACGTGGGATGACATTAACACTTACGCTAGAACATTGCCATTTATTTGCAGCATGGTAGTAGGTGGGATGACATCTGGAAATTCCATTGTGAACATGAACCAGCATCTAATACCAGTTCTAAAAATGGGGCTGTGGTGCAGGGGATTTTTAGGGATAATGTGCAGTGGCACATACAGCGGAAACACAGGACAGTATTTGCCACAACAACCCACGTGCTACAGAAAGGAGCACAGTATGGCCAAACGACTTTGGACACGGTCACAGTAAAACAAAAAGTGCCAGTAGATGAGTCCCAGTAACCCCTAGTGTCTTAAGTGAAACCGGCTTATAGCTAGTAACGCTTAGTGGCAGACCCTTTCCATTAATGGGAAGACTCTGGTTTCATGAAAATTGTCGACCAAATACTAAAAGCTATGAAAACAGACAATTCATGCGCTATTCACAATAAGGTGCCATGTGTTGTTCAGGGCCTGAGCTGCCCGCTGAAGAACAAACGGAGCAGAAGGCATCTTCTGCTTAAAGCTGATCCTGCAACACGCAGAGAATGATCTGTCCTTGAAAGCAACGTACAACGCGTCAACAGAGGGCACCTTGTGTCTGCGCTGAGGGTATGCAAATGTGGCTGACAAGACTGGGGTTCAGCTGCGGATGCAGGAATTAATCGCAAATCCTGACGGCATGGATACATGTCACGCAATGTGTGACGTGCAAATCGACAATGCATTCAAATAACAGACAATCACATATTAATAATAGTGGCATTCTAGATGTGACATTCTTGAATGTGTGAGCGCTGGACCTTAAGTGAAGAAATGTCCGCAAATATCAAAGAGCTGTGTGCGTCAGAATAGGGCATTTCTGACCTGGTCTGACCTGTGTGCCAGTACCTAGAAAAATGCCACAAAATGCCTCCAGTCCAAAAAGCTAACCGCAGGTGATTTCTATGGCGCTTGGCTCAAATGTGTGCGGGACACTGGCAAAATTGGCAACTATTTCATTAAACAATAAGTCCAGTCCCAAATTTGGCAACGATCCTTTCATAGCTGCTCTAGCCACTGATCCCACATACAGAAAAGCCGACAATTCACCTGTCCAGCACACGAGAGGCTATTCAAAAACCTCTCTCCCAGTGCCACCATCTTGGCAGAGCACACACCCTCCTTGTCATCTAAAGACGATCCTGAGATTGAGCATGATGAAGACAAGAGAGAGAGACCACCACGGTGATCCCTTGTCATGTGTCTGCCACGTATTTGTTATCTCATGGACACTTATTCAAGAGAAGCGCATCTAAAGTGCAGTGGAAGTGTTTTTAAGTACTGGCCTCTACCATGTCTGTATCCAGCTCACTCGAACAATCTGGCTATGAATGTGATTGCACTGCCTGTCACAAAAGTGAGTGTGGAATGCACATTTTTTGCCTTTTCCCATCAAGATCCTAGCTGAATAGCAAAATTGTTGAGGGCATTCTCTCCCTCTGATTGAGCAGGCAGTCGGAGCTATAGCCATCTGTTGTGCATTTCCATTTTCTCCATTCATTTGGTGAGATTATAAACAATGGCTGACTAGGCTTGGCATGCTTATTAGACCAAGTCCTGCGTTTGCCTGTATTTAAACAATATTTAGGTGGTCTAAGAGTTTCTTCTAAGGCTCGTGGCTTTCAACATGTAGCTTATGTGCGCGTTGCCAAATAATTTAAAAGTTAAACAATTTAATGCCGATCTAATGTTAACAACAAATATGAAGGGCCATGATGTGTTATTTATTAGTCTATGATGCAAATCTCGATGTTCACATTAACAGCTTCACAACTAAATAATATGCCGATAATTTGTTTTCAGATTCATAATTTGTTTTATGTATTTATGCATATTAGGTGTTCGTTTGTATTTAGGCTACAGATTCCTTTGGCAATCAGCACCACAAGCATACAAGCTAATTAAAATCGCAAATGCAAGCTGCCAAATACAAAACAATAGCATAACAAAGAGGTACGTCAAATTATGGAAGTGAGTTATTCTATCTTTAAATGTATATGTTCTTTTGAGAGTCTGATGCTCATTCCTCCATGGAAGCAGAAATAAACAAAATAGTATAAAAGTATAAGTAGTAGCTAGATGGTATATAATATGCTAATGACAGTAGCTACATGAAATGATGCATGACGTGAGTGCAGCCAGTTAGGAATGATGCTTCAGCTCTTTCTGTTATTAAAATTCATCTTGTTTAGAGCAGTGTTTCCCAATCTGGTTCTCGGGCACCCGCAGACAGTCCATGTTTTTGCTCCCTCCCAGCTCCTAGTAGGGAGCAAAAATGTGGACTGTCTGGCAGGCAGCTTGGAGGGAGCAGAAATATGGGCCGACTGTGGGTCCCCATGCATGGGTAAACACTGGTCTAGAGGGTAATTCGGCAGTTACTGGTATGGGCTGCTATGGTTTCATGACTATTTGGAGAGCCCAACACTATTCTTTCTCAGGATGATGGGAAATCACCTCATTTGTCACAACATTGTCACAACATTATTTCTTCAAGCCAGCCTTAGTTAAATAGTCATTAATATCCTCCAGAGAATAACTTGTGATTTTCTAGTTTAGCCGTACAAAAGTTCATCCAATTACAGTCGGACCTCGCTAAGTCTAACTCAATGGGACCAAAAAAAAAAATTAGACTTAGGGAGTTTTCGAGTTAGGGAAAACGGCGTACAGTAATAGGCGCGGGTTAATCAAGGAC
>JAODKN010000044.1:8795071-8830129 GCA_026774425.1 Petrocephalus zakoni
GTGTGTGTGTGTGTATTAAGGGCCTTGCTCAAGGGCCCAGTGGAGATGTGACTATTCTGCTGAGCCTCTAACTGACATCCTGCCAATCCCAGGCGCAAAGGCCTAAGCCCCTGAGCCTCATACCACCATTCTCTTAGACGGGTGCTCTTCAGCATTCCATAAATCCAGGATAAATACTTACAGCATAATATATAATCTTGTTCCGTTGTGATCGAACATCCTGAAGTTAGGAGCAGGAATGGAGAGGAGTTGCATGTGAATCAGCAAGCAGACATTAATCGGCAAGGCTGACCTTCCAAACCTCTTATACGCATCACACTCCACCTTATTATATTGGGGATAACCACTTTCCCAGCATAAACACTTTCACTGCCTGGCCTAACAATATTTATTGCTAGAGGGAGGGAAATCTATAATGGTAAAAAGTACTCTACTGTCAGTTTAAAGTTCAATGTAGTCCAACAGTACTCTAGATTATTCGCCAGAAGGTAACTGATGCAGCATCTTTTTAAAAAATCCATGTTTTGATCCCCAGTTAATGACAAACAACAGAGGAAGTGCATATCCTCTTAACTGGGCTTAATTATTTCTCTTGCAACTGATTTGTTTTTCCTTTCAAAGTGTGTCTTTGCAACTTGGTCTGGCGCAGTTCTCTGGTGATCTTCCACGTTTTCCTTTCATCACGCGCGGGCCGGTATTCCAGAGAATGTTTAAACAGGGCATCAAACACGTGTCTGTTAATTACACGTTAAAAGGGCCGGAAAGGGACTCTGGGGGCCGGGGATGGATCGCGGTGCGAAATGCGACAGATGTCCAGCGTCTCGGTGACACAGGTGGAATATCAAAGGTTTGGGGGGGAACAGGGGGCCCTGTTTCACCTTGGGGGAAAGTGACAGGGTGAGATAAACAGGATATCTACTGGCGGTTTCCTCAGAACCCCCAGGAGAAACACATCCTGAACACCCCTGTGATGCAGAACCCCAAGCCAACGTCAACAGAAGAGAAAGCGGATATGATTCTATCAACACATGATGATCTTGTTCATGAGCCTTCTGAGAACCCATATGCTAATGGCTTTGGGGGATCTTTGAGGGCTTCGAAAAACAGGGTGTTGCCATAAGTACTGGGCCCCATGAAAGCATGTCATATTGGCCCCCTAACCCAGACCAATTCAATTATGCTTTTATGCTAAATTATTTAGGGCCCTTGTCAGTCAGGGGCCCTTGGAATTATACTAACATCCCCCCGCCTTACAGCCCCCCCCTCGACAAACATGTCTGCACCCATGGCATTCATGGCGTTTACTTAGCTTGGGAAATACTTATAACTTATTATGTTGTTTATGCAAGTTACAGGTACATTTCAGAAGGGTATAATGCCACTTCCGCTCTCCTGGGATCTAGCCCAGATGAAAATTTGCAAATTATGCCTCTATACTTGGAAAGAACAAGGCAGGATCGTGTCCAAGTGGCTGCTTGAGAAATAATAACTAGACAAGTTGTTCGCAAGCCACGAATACATCACCGTGCTCAGAACAGCGTGCAGGGCACCTCTCTGTACTGTAACAGGGATATCCGGCAAAGATCAAATGCAGAAGAGACGAAAGGGGAGTTATTAAGGTTAATGAATGGTTTTAGAAAGCAGATGCACATGGATAAGTTTCTAGACACTGACCATGTCATTTTTAATGGCATTAAAAAAAAAACCTTGAGAGAACATGCATTGTTATAGCAAAGACAGATAGGCAGCTGCAGTCAGTAGAATGCTGATAGGCCACTCTCATTATTATCTAGAGGTATGAATGAATATTTGGCTCATGAAGGACTCTAAGCAGGATCGAGAGGGAAGCAAGCCACCGGGTCATGTTCTCCGGAGCAGCAAACCATGGAGAATCTCTGCCAAGCCACAGGCATGCATCAGCTGGGACCCAGCAAGGTATCCGAACCAAATGCGCTGGGGGGCAGACAGTGCCGAGAACTGCAAACGGCCTCCATCAGGGCTGACAAGGGACAGCAGCGGCCGGGAATCCCTCCCCATCGCTTCCGGGGCCGTCACCCTCATCCGGACGTCCTCAGCTGACAGAAGGCCTTATGTTTCCATTCAGACCGTCAGCCGCGTTGTAATTTTCTTCACTTCTACTCCCGAAGCTCAAGCATTCACTTGGTGTCAAAGCAGAACCCACAAACACGCACAACAGCGACCGGCTGAGACCACACGCACATCTCTCCACATCCTCCGGCATTTTCATCTATTTCTCAACTCGCTAATGTAAAAATGTCTCCGGAATTGTCAAGCTAAGCAGGAAAATCTATGAAAAGCATGCTGGGATATCCCATATTATGGATGGGAGCTATAATCTCCATCACTGCTATAGGCGGAACCCCAGATTCCCAGTGCAATAACACTAGTAGGATGACTCACAGCACGATACACTGACGAGAGTGTGCACATCAGCAGCTCCCGGAATGTAGACACGTGCAGAAAATTGCTTTCTCTTCCCCAGGAACGGGCAGATATGGATTTATGCAGCAGCTACGTGCGTGACCCCGAGTGGGTTTACCTTAGCCGGCGGCACACAGCCATTCCGGAAGCGGCTGGCCTGCGCTCGGTAGGTGGCAAACTCACCCGCTCGCTTGCCAGGCCTCGCAAACTCGCCAGGTCTGGCAAACCTGCCAGGGTGGCATCTGCACCACTGGCTACATCTCGGTTTCCACAATACAGAAGCTGGGTAGGTACATAAATAGCAGAATACACTTGCCAAAGTGGGGGAAAATGCTTTTTCCCAGTTCTCCTACAGAGCAGCTTGTTCGTTTTTCTGATGAAAAATATGCCAGAACTGAAATAGAATATTCAATTGGAAAGGGCACGTTCAATGGAATATAATACTGTTTTCCATATCCAAATATTAGTAATTAACTAGTAATTCTTAATATTTAATTTGTAGCCCTTAAAAAAGAAAGTTAATACTTCATGTGATTAAACCGTTTCGTCAGTACTCAAATGATTCTCATTACTGATCCATCCTTCTTACCACTGTTTGTCAAGTACAGCTTCACGCAACATTCTGTTCAGAAAGCATTAAAAATATAGTACTGTTTAACCTGCTTTTTGGACAGTTGGATCTTGACAAGTATTCAATACTTTCGTAAGGAAGTCAGATGTTAGTAATTAGTTGAAAGGGGAGAGTCTTTCTTGGGAAATTTTGGCTGTGGAGTGTACGTTGAATCGAAGGTCTATTCAAACATGTCTTCATTAAATAAAAGTAAATAAACACCAATTGCAGTAGTAATTACTCAATTTCAAAGAGATATCATGTCATTATACATGTTTTATAAAAGAACAACAGCACGGTGCGGCCAAACGTGAGGGAAAATCGTCTGACACAGCGGCGGTGACACCGTCCTCTTGTTCATGCAGCTTCCGTGACAGGGTGAGGGTGGT
This sequence comes from Petrocephalus zakoni, assembly GCA_026774425.1. NCBI lineage: Eukaryota > Metazoa > Chordata > Actinopteri > Osteoglossiformes > Mormyridae > Petrocephalus > Petrocephalus zakoni. Next base: position 8,798,513 of record JAODKN010000044.1, read on the forward strand.
ATCACGTTCCACCCACCGTCGTCTGAAGGGAGAAGACCAGCATCACCGGTTAAAAATAGGGAGATGGGGGAGGTTTGCGATATATCGAGTGGCCGCGAGAAGACGAGGAACGTCTGCTCGCCGTTAATCACCCCGCCCTCCCCCTAAAAGGATCTTGGAAACAGCCCAGCCGGAAAGCAGTCCATTATAGATCAAATCAATTTTACCCTGTGATAAAAGAATACAACAGCAGCGAATGCCAGGGATGTTTCAGAAAGAATTAAGCGTTTAAGCCGGCGCCAACGCCACACATCTGTACATGGTGAAGCTCAGTAAACCCACAGGACAACTCACAGCTAAGACTTGGCCATTTACATAATGCTAAATATGAGTAATATTTGAATGTGTAAAGAAAAAGTAAAATATGCGCATCAAAGCCACATGGACAGTAAAGACTTATTCAATTAGACATACACTGAGGCATGATAGTGACAGAATTCACATAATAAGCAGGCAAGTATGTTTCGTAGATGCCAGCAGGGTATTACACCTGTACGCAAGAAATGAGGATTTCACTGCATCACGTATCTCTGTGGGACTTCATATAAGGGAAGATGCGTTATAAATTCATTTCATTTACTGGTTCCCTTCAAAACTTCAATGTGCGGAAGGCAAGTAACATCTGCTTTCGGCAGGCTGAGGAACATGAGCGTCTCAGATTTGAATGGAGGGTGTTATTTAGTGCCTGTTTACAGATACACATATCACAGTCTTGGGTTTCTTTCTTGGCATTTACCATCGAGTGCTGCATAGAGAACTGCTGTAAATAAAATAATCCTGGTTCACTAATCAGCTGAATAATGCCTAGTTCCGATGCCAATAACAGCCTGAGCGCAACACTGAATCTATTATTAAATGAAGTGGACAGCCAAAACATTAACTGAAGTTAAATTTATAAGCAGGAATAATGAAGGATCGATCTGGTGTCTTGGATGTTTCATAATGTAATTTGTATTCCATAATGCTACGAGCATCACATTCAGAAGACACCATGAATCATATTAACCCAGGTTGCGAAAAATGACAGGACGTGCGTCGCTTAAGAGAATTTGCAGCTATGATATCATATCACTTTCCATAAAAGCCCAGGTGAGCCACTACCCGGCGATGCTGATCTGGTGCTATTTGGCGTTAAAAGGAAACACCAAGAAAGATCAATGTGACAGCTGCATTTTGCATAATTGTCCTTCGAATGAACTGTCTCCTTAAGTCCAAATGGGATATCCTAGAAGCTGCTGAGTTAGCTTCAGTAAACACAGTCTGAGTTAGCACCATAAAATATTAACCCCTGTGGATAATGCTCAGTGAACTGTAGAGACTTAAGTACTCACGGAAATGGACTCTCCACGAAAATGCCAATGAGTTCATCCATTAAAGCGTGATCTGCGAGAGTGAAGTTACAAGCTTACGTCGAGGTTAAATAACAAATTCTGTCACCCCCTTAGGTAGGCAATGGGTCTTTATTTATGTGATTGGCTTAAATCCCAGTTGTAGTCTGCCCAATGGATTGACACACAAATAATTTTCATGAGGCAATAGATATCACAAAAATGAAAGAAATTTAAGCTTTGATGTGTGGATAAGAAAGGTATTCTGACTGCCAGATCCTTTGGTGTGCACTTAATTAAGGGGGCACAGGGCTACATCCTGCATTCTCAAGATTTTTGAAATTCTTCAATAATGACCATACAATCCATATCTATTCCTCAAACAAATGATATATCTTATTTAAGCTTGAAGCAAATGACTCCAACGCATAGTTGTACAGTTTGCATGCAACATCATCAATGTGTATGTAAGATTATAAAACATTTTCTTCTAATCCTGTATCGGAGCTCTGTTTAGCTAGTAAACAGAATGGTGATTATCACGGCTTGTGCTATGAAAACTTAATTGCAATGCAGCGTCTGTCAGGCAATCTGCAGCAGCCTGCAGGGTATTTGGAACGTCACACTACGCGCGTTGTTGCACATCGGTACTTTTGTTGCTCGGCAGCTGGAACCGTGTTGCCAAACCAAAGTGGAATAACTTCGGGCCCATATGTTCCAAAAAATAATGGTGAGGGGATAAGTGATCATATGAAAAGCAAAATGCAGAATATAAGACATACAAAAAGTTAGTAGATGATGATTATTATTATTATTATTATTATTATTATTTCTACTAGTACTATTACCACTACTATTAGTAGTAGTGGGCAAACAGAACTGGTATTATACTTCTACTACTTTTCTTTATATCTGCTGTATAACTAAAGCTTAATAGTGAAAATATGAGTTGTGAATCGCGTAGGTACAGGCTTTCCTCAAGGTTAAGACATTGCCGCTCCATACCTCCATTTAGTGACAGTACATTTATAAAGTATGCCAAATGCCTCACATACGGGAAATTGCAATATAAGCTGATCTGAGATGTTGCATTAACCGCCCACTATTAAGAGTTATTATGTTTAGGCTGTGTAAACATGCAATAATTACCAGCCTTCTTATGTATAGAACTTGTTTTGGCTCTTTGGGGGTAGTTCTTATGAACTGGATATGTACGTCCTATTAAGATAAACCACAACATCCGAAATATTAGAATAAAGCACCATTACCCCGTCTCACATAATTCTGTGACGGGACGAAACCGGGACACACAGAGACGCGCAGTACACGTGAGTCGCTGTCAAGGATTTCGCCTTGATTACTCGTTTCTGGAGCATCCTTTATATCACGGCTGGCTTGCATCGTCATGCAAATGCAGCACGTTAAAGCACGGGAATGTCCTTGGCGGGGACCGCGTCGCCAAGCCGGTGACATGGAGTGTAACATTACGTTTCTACCCCCTAAAGCCTGCGCGCATCCGTCCCCCGCACCGCGCAGACGATCGCAAACGCGGCACCCAAAATGCAAAGGAGGAATCGAGCCCTTACCTGTAAATGCCCCTGGTACATATTGAGCAAAAAGTCAGATATTTTGCCCACCGCTGCCGCTCAGTTGAGTACTTGCTCTATACCTTGGCTGCGAGCTCTCATATGTGCGGAGTGATGCTGAAATCCCCTCCTTAGTTTGGGTCCAAAGTACCTTTGCGACGCGGCGGACGGGAGCTGCGCCAGGCGGCGGCCGGGGTGCTGTCCTTGCCGAAAGTGCTGAAAGCGGACACTTGCCGTCCTGTTTTTCTCCGGCCCGGTGTTTTGACTGAGAGAGGCGGCTCCTAGGCAGAGGCGTGAGAAGTACAGTGCCGGAGCGCTCGCCGGCGCTAGGCGCTCCTGCTCCGGGGACGCGACGGGACAAGTTGGGGGGAGCCGCAGAAGACGGCACCTGCGACCTCTGCGCGGCGGCTCTGCCTGCGTCCTTCCGCTTGCCTTACAGTGTCGCGCCTGCCATCGCTCCCGTGCGGGTGCTCCGGGCTCGCTTCGGCTCGTCTTATGTCACTTAGCGCCCGTCCCAGCCCAGCTGATATGTGCACAGCTGGAGGCGCCTCCTCTACTCACGTGTTTCTCCCAGAAGGACAGGACTGAAGGCAGAACAAAGGCAGGGAGTCTGGATCGGCACGGGGGACAACGTCACGCTGAGAGCCGGCTCTCCCGGCAACTACTGACATTATTGTTATTATTATTGTTGTTGTTGTTGTTATTATATTGTTGTTGTCTTTATCATCATTAATATTATTTTTGTTTTTGTTGTTGTTGTTATTATTGTTGTTCTTATTATTATTATCGTCATATTATCGACAATAATCGGCAATAATCAATATTATTATCATTGTTATTATTATTATTAGTAGTAGTGGTAGCATTAATTTTATTAGCATTGTCGTTGTGACTATAACCGTGTGTTTTTCTGCAGCTGCTGCTTTGTTTTGTAAATGATTTATGCAAAAGAAACAGGGTCAAAGGTAATAAATGTGCGTGGATTCTGACATCGCATTCACTGACATGGCAAGTGTGTTGTGGCATAATGTTGTGGCCTGAGGTCCCCGCTGAGTGTCACGTAACAGACTGACCCCCTCAGCCGGGGCCGAATGCGCAACCCCGGGGGCCGAGGGAAACTTACAGTACGCACAGGGTTACGCAGGGATGTGAAACCAGGAGGGTGGCGATAACACCGGACATCTGCTGTTACTAAGTATTACTTTCTGTAAGCATAAAAGAATAGTTAGTGAAATCCTTAAAATGACTGTTGAGTAAAGAATAAAATAATAAAAATGACAATTAAAGTGCTCTGATAAAAGCCTCTTATGGCTGTCGGGGGGTGGTGTTGTGATTACTGACCAGTGTTGGAGTCCCCACCCATGCGTGTGTGTGTTTCTCCACTTGTTGTCATGGCATTTTCTCCAGGTTTTTTGATTTTCTCACAGTCCGAAGTCTGTAAATTAGATCTGCCCAATGGTCCTTAGGTGTTAATGGTGTGTGTGCCCTCCAATAGATAGGGGCCCTGTCCTGGGTTACTGCCTGCCATGTGCCCTTAGCTTCCAGGACAGGCAACAGACCCCCTCAACTCTGCACAGGTCCAGCAGGTATGGAAAGCTGGATGGAAAGGATTCTTTAAAAATCAGTTCACTCTAATAAGGGCAAGTCCCTTTATACAAGTGTAAAATATTATTATCATTGTATAATATGATCAAGAAATATATTTATCTTATGACATAAAGGAGAACTGTCTTCCTCAGCGATGACTCACAGGTCCCCTTCTATCACTGTATACACTGTAAGACAACCTTCAGTAATCCATAATTAATAAGTAATTGATCTTAATAATTTATAGACTGAGGTTTCCGGGAGAGCAAGCTGGGCAGCAGAGTTTGTAAATAGTCTGTGTCTCCGTGGTCATGTGAGGAACTTGGCACCATAAACATTACAGGCTGTGCTGAATTCATCATACACTTGATCACAACCTGTCTCTGGATCCAGTCAGGTGTCTGCTCGTTCTGTCATGGGTGTCTGGCACATCTCGGACAGGGCTGCGTTTTGGGAACAGGATACAAAGGTGGAGTATAGGTGAGACCAGGAACACGGTGTGAGTGAGACCTGTTCTAAGTGCAGAGGTCACAAGTAACACAGGGCGATGATGTGACTGTAGTGTTTTTAAGCAGGTAAAATTTTATTCATTTTCCATGGATTCCAGCATGGATTAGCTTATTGCATTTTACATTATTTCTCATGAAGACTGTACTTTTTCCTTCTGTAAAGGTGTATTTTCCGGTCTGGCATCTAGGTACATTGATTGAGGATGAATTACATTGCCCTCATTTCCACTTTTTTTTATTTAAATTTACCCCCACTTCAAAGCTGGGTGTTAAAAGGTACCCTTGCAGCTTATTACCAGTGAAAAGTGTTTCTGTGACTTCCATTACCTGAAAAAAAATCCAGAAATATTTATTTTTGTTAATAAATATAGATTTTTGTTTTGTATGTTGACATAGGCCGCTGTCTTGATTGTCAGAATCCAACGCAATCCAACGTGTTTCCAGTATCTGCGTCCTGTGAGGGAGGGTGAACTTGGGGCACTGGAGGCCAACCAGCAGAATCATTAGAACAGTGACATTTTGAGCTCAAATGGAAGTGGAGGCGTATAAGTGTCTGTGCATCCTTTGGCAGATGTCAGGCCCGAATCGTTTTGACAGGAGATAAGAAGTCTCACTGGGTCTGAGTCCACCAAAAAAAAAATCACAATAATAATACAACATACAGCCATTCATCAAGAAGGAATTCAATAATAAGCAACAAGCCAGAAACCCTCTACTAGGCCAAAGGGATGGATGGATGGATGGATGGATGGATTTTTTTAATTATAATTTAAAACAAAATATATTTTGCAGGTGCAATACTGGGAATAGGTAATGAGCACAGTCGACCATTAACATCAAATCAGTATCTGCAGAGCTGTGAGCCATAGTAGCACCTCTAGTAACAATGGCAATGGGCAATGAGTGATCATATAACCGACAGGGCTCTCTGACAGTGGTTAAGGTTGTTGGTTAACATGTAATGTGGTTAATGTGGTTAATACTGTCATATTGTAGAAGTTTTACCAGGAGCTAACAAACTTTGCAATATGGGGAGATGATCAGTCAGTTAGCTTTAAGTAGCAGTTAGCATTAACCTCCAAGGAACATGACTGCAATCAAACCACGCCAGAGAAAAGTGTACCTTCTGGCTAAAGCACCCAGCGCTGCACGCTAAGCGAGGCTATTACCACACACACTTCTGAACAAGACAAAGGTTGTTCTACAGAATTTGGGGGCTGTGTGCGGTTCAGCGGGCTAAGCCTCTGAGCGGGAGGTTGCCAGTTCGATCCCGGCTCTGGCAGAATACTCATATCCGTGGGCCCTTGAGCGACTCAGTGTTGCTGCAGGTGGCTGCCCTTCACTGCCAAACCTGCTCTCACCTACAAGCATCTCATGGAGAGCAAGATGGGCTAGCCAAAAAGAGAAATTTCCCCATGGGGATCAATAAAGTATCATTAATAGCACGTACACAGACAAAATCGCCTCTAATTATCCAAGCAATCAATAAATTTATAAAAATGTCTTAAGAACTTGTCAAATAACCAACATTAATATATAAAATTTATAGCATAAACTAAATACTACAATAACTTAGTGAAGCAATAAATCTGTCAGTGCATGTCCAAAACTCAAAAATGGGCTTTATAAAATCAAATTAGGTTTAATTTCCCCTCCTAAATGTCCTTGATATCGAGGGCATTCTTGTAGGATAAGTTTAAGAGTGATTCATCCCATCAGCTCACGTCTTCCCACTGTTCTGAAGTTCAAACATGCATCGCCAGGTGTGACAAACAGCTCAAGCACTGCACCCCCACCGCGGCATCAGTGTCTGTGGTGTTCTTGAGTGATTGTTGTTCATTATACTGCCTGTTTTGCATGCCAGGTAGTCACGAGTCAGTGTCTCTGCAGTCCCTCGCATGTTTTCTGTGCGTGTGCTTCAAAAGACGGTTTTTCATTACTGATGATGCCTTTTCCTTCCATCCATTGGATTCCTCAATTTACTCCCACATTCCAAATATATGTAGTAAGGGTAACAGGTGTCTCTAAATTACCTATAGTGTGTGTGTGCGTGTGTATGCGATGGACTGGTATCCCATCCAGGGTGTGCCCTGTGCTGCTTGAGATAGGGGTTAGATCACCCCGTGACACTGACCAGGATAAGGACTTTCAGGACGGATGCTATTTATTCCAGAGAAAAACCTGCCCTTGGGAATCTCTTCAGCTCCTCCAAATCAATAAATTAATTCAGCACAATACAGCAGGAGACTGGGAGAAAATTGTGTGCTGAAGTTATGTTTGATTTTATTATGGCTGCTGGTATCCTTCAGCTGTTCTGCAGGTCTCAGTGAGTAACATTTTCCCAGCTTAACACGAAAACTGCTCATTGAAGGAAAGAAATAATTGATTCATTGAATATAGGGCAGGTGAATCTACAACACAGACAGTATTGCCTTGTAAGATGTTAGTTTGTACTTATAAACATGAGAATTCAATTCTAAAGATTTGCCCTGTTTTATCTGATTCTGCGGTTAATAATGTCACGACATGGCAGATATTTTTACTCTGAAAAATGTTCTTCTTGTTTTTCTGCTTGTATAAACAGGAAAAAGGGGGACAAACATTACAAAAATGTTTTTACTGCTTTCCACTAAACTACCATCCACCTGAATGTACTTTCAAGGTTAGCAGGCTAGCATGTGGCCCGGCCAATACTGTTTGTTTACCTTGCCTGCAGCGCTTTGCATGTGCAGTTTGCATGCTCTCCCTATATTTATACGGCCTTCATATAAGCACTCAGGTTTCCTCCAGCGGCGAGAGGATAGGTGAGCCTGTGACTCTAAAATGCCCTTGCCGTGCATCTCTGTGCATTCCAGTGTGTATGATGACCTTTGACCTTTGATCTACACTGTATGTTTATCCACTGCATCCCAGCCCTTGACCCCATACTTTCCCAAAAATGGATCCTGGACCGGGACGTGGGTTTGTTTTAAACATCAGTAGGGACTAAAACAGCCCCCAATCCCCCCACCCCATTAAACACATATGGTACGTCTAGGATTTTGTTTGTTACCCAAATCGACGCCCTTTGTTCTAGACCACTGCATCCCTGTTTGAATGGAGAGCCGTTGAAAATAGATGGGTGAATAACGGGCTTTAAGTGTCAGCTGCATCATGACATGCGGTGACATGTGAAAGGCTTACATAATTCTGTAGCTGGTTAGCCTCTCTGCACCAAGGAGCAGAAACCCAAGAGGCAGCGATGTTCTTTATTCAAATTACACAATTTCCTCACTCTGCCTTTAATAAGCTGCGAGTGGTTTTGCTGTGCCCTAGGCAGGAGAAGAGGGCTGACCTTGTTGTAGAAGAGGTGTAACATAGCTTCTGGGGCAGGCCTTGGACTAGAAGCAGGGACTTTAGAAGGATGGGGGTGCCAGATACGGGGTCATGGTTGGGAGAGGAAATGAGGTAAGGCCTCAAGCTATGGCCCAGCTAGCAGATGCTAAGGTCCGGTACACTCAGATACATTCGGGTCACGCTCTCACACCAAAAAGCTGCTAATGTCTGCCAATTCAACACCGCTGCCTTGATATAACCCGGGTGTGGGATGTACGTCACACAAGCAGGCCCACAGAACCCACATTAATGGCTGCAGACTGTCTCCTCGTGCCACCTATGGCATTAAACATGTCATTTTTAATTAGAGGCAACAGTAATCATAATTATAAATATTACCTCATAAAAACATGTGGTTGGACTGCAAGTTGAACACAGCAAAGTTGAATGCTTGACTTTCTCATGCGAAGCATGAATAAATGAATCTATTTGAATCTACGTCGGCCCGGGTGGAGAAAGCTGGGTATTTTATTAGCAGTTGGGACTCATTTTGTCCCCGTAGTGTCACAGAATGGCCTCCAGTCCAACTTAGTCAGTGTTAGAAAAGCTCATTAAAGTAGACTGGCACCCTTCGTTTTGTGCTAGTTAGGCTCAATTTTCCTTTTCATTAACCCGGCAAAGAACGGCTGTCAAGATTCCCGGAAGTTCACGGATACTCAGAGACGAACGTGTAAAATGTGCTCGTATTTAATCACATAAAGAAAGTCCCACACCTGATAGAGAACGGACTAACTGCTATCGCAGATGATAGCTCCGAATTGATCCAGGTCCAAGACTTTGACCCCGCCCCTGGCAAAGCACAAATGTGAATGATCGTTTATGACCTGTGGGCCTGAGACAGGAAACGGGGCGTGAAAAGCGGCAGACAAACAAACCGGAGAGTAAATGCGACAGAGAGTGACGGGGGCGGGAATTCTGTACCGTAAAGGGAGCAGCTTAGGCGAGGCTTCTGCAGTCCTGTTATTATAATTGATTGCCTGCAATGCCAACTGTAATCCCACAGTTAATTAGCTTCACAATGCCCTGCATGTCTGTTCATTTTACTGAGTGTCTTAGGCTCCCATATAAGTCATGAGATTTATGGACCCAAAAATGGGTGAATAAGCTACCATTTTTTTTGGGGGGGGGGGGGTTATATATTTATATAAGAAATGGAATCCCCCACAAGCACCCGTTCTGGTTCCTTTATATCAGTGTTTCCTAATTTGTTCCTAGGGGACCCCCAGACAGACCATGTTTTTGCCCCCTCACAGCTCCAAGAGGGAGCAAAGAATGTGGGCCGTCTTGGGGTCTCTAAGGACTGGATTGGGAAACACTGCATGATATCACAGAAGCCAAATAGAGGAGCTGCTTCCATAGTAGACAAGCTGGCAAGTATTTGAAATAGGTCAATCTGCCAGATATTTAATTACGCTACATTTGTATGGCATGCCATAGGGTAGCTGAAGCTATACTCTTAAATAATGCTGCACAATGCTAATGACAAAGCGCGTTAAAGACTTTCTTAACATTTCATTAGTGTTACACCAAATTTGTATTAACTCTACTACACAAGTGTATGTGATTCTGTAATTATTTTTGACCCTTCCATAAATAATGTCAGCATTCATTAATTAATTAGTATTAATAATTAGTAATTCCCCCACATAATTATTCTCAACCTTTGAACAATTAAGTAGGCTCAAACAAAAGACAACTGATGCATCAAAATTAGTTTCAAATTAGTAATTTGTTCTGTTTTTTTTTATTCAATAAGTAGGGTGTAATTTCAAGAAATGCATGTGTATTTTCTAGTAATAATCAATTTTGCAGCATATGGCTCAGTGGGCGAAGCCTCATTACCTATGATTAGAAGGTTGCTGGTTCAAGCCTGCCCGTAGCACGTCTGTGAGTCCTTGGGTAAGGCCCTTGGCTTCCAGCTCCCTTGGTACTGTTAGAGGTAGCTGCCCTTCATGGCCAAGCTTGCTCTCCTGAAATGCAAGACTGGGGGAGGTGAAAAGAGAGTTCCCCCATGGCGATCAATAAAGCATCTATTATTATTATTGCCGGTTACAATGTAGCAATCACAAAACTCAGTGTAATGTATAGAAAAGGCTGCAACTAATCGTTTTCATTTCATGTGATTAAAATCATACATTTCATTCAGATAACAGCTCAATCAAATAGAAAAAGAAGTGTGTGAATTAATAAAGACCTCAGCAGGAATAAAAAAATGAGCACGTCGTGCAATCCACAAGGGCTCATGGCTGACACCTGCTCTCGCTGCCCTGGGCTGGGATAAGAAGTTCCCGGAGCGTGTCCCTCGTTTGACACTGTATGCCTCTTCTAAATCCAATCAACTCTTCGAGTCATCGCCGTAAGACTTAATTGGTGTCCAGTGAGCTGTGACACCTCTGGTTAATGAGTTGAATGTGTATCTATGTATTCAAAGTCCAAGTGATGTCTATCTGGTACTAGTTTGTGAGAAGCTCAGGATAAGCACCTGGCATTCTTTCCTTGCCTATATGTGTGTATGGCTGGGGCTGTGATTGGCTGTTTGATTCGCTTGCCCCGCCTCCGGTGTCAGGTTTCACATTATTTGCTGCCTTTGCAATTGAGAGAATGTCCCCCACGAAACAGACTGAAAACAAACAATTTCTTAAAGAAATTAAGAAATTGTTTTATTGTGTGAGAGTAAATTTGTAAAATGCAAGAAATGCAAGAATTCTACAGTATCGATGTTAATAGTGCCTTGCCAATCAGTGTAGGTCCTCATCCTTATTTACAAGAAAAGTGATATTAGTGAGTCTTTAAGGACACCAGCAATGATATTGGATAGTTGCTTGAATACCTGATCTCATTGATGTTCTGGAGAGGAGACATATACTTATATGTGATGCAGAAATTCAAATCCATAACAATGACCTAAAGCTTGAGTGGAAAAAACAGGTTACCATCACGAGAATGTGCGTCACAGTTGCCCAAAACTGTGACAACCCTTTTATTGCTGTACTTGTCAATTCTGGTAATTTAGGGCATCAGTGGTGAATGAAATTAGTTCTCCGAGTCTGTTCTGGGAGGTGGACCACGTTCATTACAATGACAGATAGGATGACTTGTCCTCATCTCTGCTCTACTCTGCTACAGAAAGTCTTGCAGGAAAAATCAATTTTGTTTTTTTGTGTGATCATATGCTCCAGGTTGTCTGAGAAGTTCTGACTGTGATTCAGATAAAACCCTTCCCCATCCACACCCCCTTGTCCTATGCAGGGTCATGGGGGTCTGGAGCCTATCCTAGAATAACCCAGCATGGAGCACCAAACCATCACAGGGTACAGTCGCACATCATTCACACTTGTGAACAATTTGGAGTGCCCGGAAGGGTCATGCCAGAGACTCGAACCCTGGTCGCAAAAGGTATGAGGTACCAGTGGGGACCACTGCATCACTGTGCCACCCAAAAAGCTCTTTTCAGTTTGAGTAAACCAGTACTCACCTGGTTAGTTGAGACAAAATCCTGGTCTGGTTATGTCAGCTCTGGATATTTTAGAGTATTCATGCACATTTAAGCCTCATCCATTCCAAAGCAATATGGAACCCTAGTGGGGTCCCATATGGGGTCTTGGTGGAAATGAAAGCACTGTTATTATAATACGTGAGGGCTTCAAATCATCATATCCCATGAAGCAAAACAAATCCCCACCTCTGAAGCATGACAGGCATCTTAATTAAAGAAACATCTTCAGAGCCCAAGCAAGTGGGTCAAACCACATTTGTTACTCCATCAAAGATGCAAATAAAGCTAACAACTGCCAGAAATGTCCGTTATTATTATACTACGTAATAGTGCTCTGATAAGACATTTCAATTCTTAACGTTAACGTGTTTCTTAGCGTTAAGCAGGCGGTGACAGCAGGTAGAAAATGCTACTTTATCTTTCCGTTACCCAGGCATTGTGCTGTTTTAATGGATATTGGTAGAACGCTCCGTCACGCTCTTTTTATAGAAATCCAATTTCCCAGCATTCATGTAGAAATGGATTGATTTCTGCATTGTTAATCCCCAGCACATTTGTCTGAGATATGGTAGTTCCACTTATTTTGATGATAGATTTAACAAATGTCCTACATTTTCTATTCTGATTCGTTCTTATTAATTTTCGCCCAAATTGAAAATATATTTAACTTACCTATTTTTTCGTTTTTTATTGACGAAAACACAACAAGAATGTTGTTTCTGAAGAAAGCATATTCAATATAATGTTTTATTTTTGCTATTATAGCTTGTTTTTAATGCAACTGAAGAATAAAAGTGAGCGTCATAGCTAGCAAACATATGCGACTTTTTGTTCCCAGTACTCTTACAGATTTCAAGACTAAATAACCCTTGGATCACTGATTGGTGGGATTAGGTCAGCCACTGTAGTCCTTTAAAGAGCTTTGAAAACAGGAATGTGATCAGAATGTGGATACAGACATTCATGCCTTTACAGTTGATTAGCTCAGCGTGGATTTTACTTAAAAAAATCAAAGGGCTATTTTTTTAAGCTTGGCAAACTGGAGATGTGTAAATCCCAGGTATAATGTTCCGTGAGCTATCCTTGCAAATAACCATCATCTTCACAATCTAAAAGGACTTTTTTTCTAATAATGAGCAGTATGCCATATTAAAATGTGAAGTTTGATGAATTTAATTACAATGCAGCACAAACATTTGAAAAACAATAGCTAGTCATTCTCTTTATTGCCAGATGTATGAATTTGCATGTTTCCATTAGGAGGCTTATATGGGCAGGGGGCCTTAAATATTAATGCTATGCTGATTATTCAGAATTTAACAGTAACCTGGTTCAGATGGCCTTTCCTGGCCTTAAACCAGAATTGAATGGGAAGCAATCCTCATCTGAAGATAGGCCTGGGGAGTAAGGGGTCACCCAGGCTGCATTTTTAATATCTCATTAACGTAACACGAGGTGCGACCAGGGTGAGGTAAGGATGTCGTGAAGGGCCGGCCTAGACTCGTCGTATCCTCACGCGCTGGCTCACAGGCGGCACAGTTTACACCTTGCTGTAATTAAAACAGGCTCACTTTCTCCGTTTCCTATAATGTTGGCTTGCCAAGGGGGGGGGGGGGAGGGGGTTGGGTAGCCAAGGCGACCTTTGGCCCGCAGAGGTTTTTTATCTCTCCTCCTCTCCTCCGTCGTCTTCTGGCTACCTTTTTCCTCTCTTCCCTTTCCCCCGTTTCACATACCATTCTGTATTTTATGTAAATGACGTAGTGACGTATCGCCGCACACCCTCCTCGAGTGCCTCGGGAGCGACGCTAAAAGTCCTACGTAAAAATGAATGGAATTTAATTGAATTGATGCTCTGCATTTCCTCCACTCTAAGCTTCTCTCTCGAGCGAGCGTGGTGCACGTGCCAGCCTCGCACGCGTGCGACGTGTGCATCACTGCATTACATCCAGATGAATAAACAAGAACAAAGACAATCTGTTACATGAAGTTATCCATGCGAGACGGTTAACATCTCGCGGCCCAGACGCCCGGCAAGCTGACACGAGCAATAACTGAGAAGCGGGCCATTTGAGTTATATGAACAGAAGAGCCTGGTGACTTTGAGGAATGGGCTCCTTTGGTTTTCTTGCACTCCTGCTATCTCACCTCTCAGAAAACACACACTGCGGCTGAGTGTATAGGATCTCCGGCCATTATTCTTTTTCCCATCCCAGTGAGTCGTTTATCATGTTCCTTCGCCTGCTTGGTGCCGTACGGTGCCAACACATGGCACAGGACACTTTTAATGAAAGGCCCTTTCATGAGTCGATCTCTACTTGGATAGCAGCAGATATGTCCCCAACACGGAAATCTTCAGGTGCGCCCTAATTTTGTGCCCCACTTAATTTCCCTACCATGCAACTTTTCTTGGGCTCCCAAGCAGACAGACAATCGCTAGCAGATGAATTGCAGCCCAATCATTAAACACAGTACAGTCCCTAAATAAGTACCATTAATATAACTTCAAACATTAAGAAGAAGTGTGGCCATGAGAGCAAAGTTGGGTACACGCCAATCGGATCATAAAAAACTAGCTCCAACCGCGGCCAACCAATGATCGGCTCCCGTCACTTGGACAAATTTCCAATGGGGCGTGACTAGAGGTACCGGTTGACATAGGGCCCAATCAGAGAGTTTGGTTTCACCGACTAGCCTTGAAGCTGATTAAATATGCAAAATCAGCCAGAACAGTCAAAACGGGACCAATTGTGTGGACGGGTGCTGCCCGCACCCACGTGACACAGTCAGCGACTCTCAACGACAGCTTGATTGCTTCCCACGGCCAAAAGCTGTGGTGTGTTCCAAGCTTAGAGGTCCAGTTCAGACCACTCTTAGTATATCAAGAAGGCACTGGAACACTCCAGAAAATATCATAGAAGGCCACTGACGTTATGGGCTCTGTGTTTCTCCTCCTTTTACTTTGGTTTAAACACTTTGCAGAGGGTGCAGGTAGGTACATTCAGCGTGGGCCTTTAATTTCCTTCAAAACAGCCATGACATTTAAAAAGGCTTTGAGCAACTTGGGGGACCATTTGACCCACAGCACAGAAATTGGGGATGTAATACCTTCCCCACCCATCCTGTGGGCCCCACAGCATGTTAATGTCGTATTCAATAAAAAAAAATTATAGCCTATATAAGTAGAGGGCATAGCTAACTGAAGAGTTAGCTTAGCCTATTATCGGTTAGCAGAGTCACAGAACCTTGCCCAGCACTGCCTTGCATCTTGCGGCTGTGAATATTGCCACCTCCCATCTCCTAGTCTTTACTGTACCTTGCAGAATCACCCCTCTTTGATGCAGGCCTGAGAACAGAGAATTAAAACACACAGAAGAGTACCTTTAAGGGGGTCCAGACACAACAGCTATGGAGCACGGTGAAAAATCCCAACATAAGTCTCTAATCATCCACTTTGTTCTACTCTACTAGCGAAGCCCAGCTTTCGTAATGTTCGTCGGTCAACAGAACCCAGCAGGTGCAACCAGGATATCCAAAGGTTGGGTCTCCGGAGCAACTGCAAAAGGACTCGGTTTGATAAATGCAGATCAAAAGAAGGATATTTTTTGCAGAATAAAACAGGCTAATAAATAATGCATCAGATCAACAAGTGATATGCAAGCAAATGCCATGCATCTCAAATCACATGCAAATCAAAGCATGCATTACTGTTTGCAAAATGCAGAACCTATCGCTATGTACGTTTGACAGGTGTATCAAGCTGTCATCACAGTTACTCGGCTCTTACATTGGGAATTTAGGAATCTCATTTCCATGTAAATTACTACTGAATGGGAAGCAGGACACCAATGGTGCATTCTGGGTCAGAGATCCACTGTCCACAACAAACCAAACCATGAACTCCCATGAACTTCCACGTGACCTGGGCCCACCTAAAACATTTCAGATCTTCAAAACACACGTTTCTCCTAAATGTCCATTTCTATTTTAACCTTATGGAGATTTACACGGAAGATGCCCACCCCTCTTTGATCTATTAATACCGGGTGCAGTGAGGTGTCCCCGGTACGTGCCAAGATGAAAGCTGGATCAAAGACCAGCTCTAGCTAATTGTGTGGATTGTAAAAGATGGGATGCCCACTCAGACTCCAGTGGTATTTTCAAAGAAAATCATAGGCACACCCTGTATTATGATTTGTAGGCTTATTCCTCCATTGTGTAACGGTCCTGACTGAGCCCCAGTCATACATTTGCTTTTCTGCTAATGATCTACACAATAACCAATCACACACTGTTCGCAGCTGGACAGATAACCATCATCATTATTATCAGTTTTTGCTCAGAGGGAGACTCCAGTTACATGATTAAAATATGCTGGTTATTAATATTTTAATTGCCATCCAGTCTAGTGTCTAAAAATGGGGGTTTATTATTCTTCTCTTGCGAAAATGGCCACTAGCTGCCTGACCGTCATGTGACAGAAGGACTATAGAACCTTAATGACCTCAGATTATATCCTACTTTTTGTTGCCCAAGATGAGTTCTCTCAGTAGACGCTGACCCTTCCCCGTAGGGCTGACTCAGGGCTTGGAAATACACCCTTGACCTGTACGCCCTGACGGTGATTAATCTGTAGGAGGTCCAGACTTATCCATCTCCAGACTCATCGCCGGATGGGCCAGATGCCATGAAGAACACAGAAAGAAAATGACGGACTTTGAGGAGAATGAGTTTGGACTCAAAAACATCGGAGCAGGAAGTTAGTTTGAGAATCACAGCAATTAGATCAGAACCTGCTTCTTCCAGAAACCATTAAAAGTTATTTCTACTATTCTTCAGTCTGCACAAAACTATTCCTGCTGTGATGGCTGGGTTCTTCTCATCCAAAACCAGCCGCCACCATCACAATAACCATTCACAGCACAAAGAATAGATATATGATACTGAAATTTCAAAATATGACTATATAACTCATTGTTATGCAATATTGTGTTCTCTGCTGACACAAAGAGCCTCATATTCAAATAGCTGTCAGTAGAGGGAAAGATTAATCATTGAATGAGCTGTCAAAGACCTACAGTCTGAAAACTGACCTTCTGCACCTTGCAAAAAATAACCATCTAGCTGAAATCTGGTTGCTAATGGATTATTGAGCCCAAACAAAGCTGGCTCTCTGTTGTTTAGATTATATTTCTCCTTTAACCCTTTTCTTCAGATGTATCTTCATTCATTGGTATATACACTAAATAACAAGGTATAGTATATAATGCTGGAGTGATATCTTTGTGACTATGTTAGCATTTGGGAATATTTGCATGGGTCTGTTTACTGAATGGCAGAGCTGTGGAATTTGACACAATATGGGGCACTTTCCTCAAAACCTGTTGTTTATGGCAGCTCTGCCTTATCTCATCTTCTGATCGCTTTTTCTGGCTAGGGTTGCAGTGGTAGAATGCTGAGCAGGTAAAACTGGAGGTATTTTTTCATGTGAGTCATCCAGGTGGCACCCTCATAAAGTCCAAACCACCTTCGCTGATCCCTCTCTTTCCGGAGAAGCAGTGGCTTGTCTCTGACATCTCTCTGGACCTCAGAACTCATCACTCCGTCACTGAAAGTCAGTCCAGCAACCCTGTGGGGAAAACCCCCATGACCTTGTCCTCTCAGCTGAAGACCATAGGTGAGGAAAGGAAAGTGGACTGACTGATCACCGTGGACCTTCTTACTCTTGGAAAAATGCAGTCGCAGCACTGCATGCCCCTGACCTCAGCACATGGGTGTTGAGTTTTTTTTTTGAGGTATGAGTTGAATTTATTTCACACAGAAGTTTCAGGCAGATGGTTCCAGCAAACCCTGACTGCCCATTTGGGTCATCTTAGCCCATCTCACCATCTCCACATGCACCAAATCCATCTCCACCAAATGGCCCTACTCTTAACCCTTGTCCAAAACATACTACATCAAGTCAGATCACATGACTGCATAGACCTTTATTAACCTTGGATGCCCTGGTACCACAAACACTCATCCATGGCTTGCGCTGAAGTCCACCCATCAGGTTTAGTTCTTGGAGATAATTCTACCCAATCATGGCTTTTCAGGTATTTCCATCGTTACCCACATGAGCACTGAAGTCTGCATACATAGGCAGTACCACTTAGTGCCACTTACTCTGGAATCATGTTCAGCACATACAAGACAGTCAATCAAGCAAAGCCCTACCAGAGGCTTAAGCTCAAGTTCTCTGAATCATTAAGGCACACAACCCCTCCAACAGGTTATGATGCATGGAAGGGTAAAAATAACATATCAGTCTAATTAAAATCAGAATGTGATTCCACTCACCTTCAGCTGGGCCCTGCTTTGGTATATAAGCAGTTGATTCTTTATACTGACAGCTGTGTCCCAGGGGGTAAAATACTGATTAAAGAGAATGGGGTTTAAATCGGTTTACATTGGTATATGAGGCGATTACATATAGATTTCCTAAATATCCTAAACCTTCCAAATGACCAGAAGGCAAATCATAACGCACACGGCCGCGGACCCGCACTCCCAGCTCCCACTACGTCCTGGACTGCTGACACTAAACCCCCAAACACAACTATATCTTGGGGGGGGCCGCGCAAATCATGCAAAAGTACCTAATAATGCGTAGCAGATATAACAGATTGCAAGAACATGCTCATGCAGCCTCGTTTTTTTACTTATGACCAGAGTAAATATTGTTCTTCTCATAGGGTTGAATGTTTTCAAAGGGATACATATTAATAATAATAATTCCTAAAAAGGTTTCAGTATGCTGCACTGTACCATCACCAAAAAAAGCATTGCATAAAACTTTTGTGTATTCATTTGTGGGTTTTTATTTCATTGATTTTGGTCTGTGTCTTGCTATTGTGAAATCTTTTTACTCCAGAGTTTAATGTCTTTATTGAATCAAACCTGGGTACATTCATTCATTATTCATACAGGGGTCATAGAGACCTCACACTGAGTCTAAGAAGTAACTATTTCACGCACTCCAGTGTTTTATTATTACATAATGAGAGCCACATTTGTTACCTCCACTTGTAGCTCCCCCAAGGATCTTCTACAAAGCAGAAGAAAAGGGTACCAGAAAATGTTGTTTTAATCTGAAAGGAACTGTGCCACTGATCTTCTAAAAAACTCTATTATAAATGGTTTACTTGATCTTTAAGTCTGTTTCATTTGGATGAAGCCACAGTCCTTAGTTTTTTATTTATTTGTTTTTCAGTAATTGGATCCCGGCAATATTGAGACCTGACAATATAGTCGTACAAATTGCTGGGCTACGAGTATTGTTTATACGAAACATCACAAGAGCATGTAAGCTTACGTAAGCTTAATACCTCATGCAGGACTCATGCCGAATTATCTGACCTATCACCCAAAGCTTCTGCCCAAACATGATGTCTTGGGGCTAAAAATAATTTTGTATGAATTAATGTTTCAGCATAACTTTATGAAACTTTGAGTCTCTGATTCCTCTTATATTGGTCATATGGTTTATTTTCAACATCAGATCAGATTGAGTTTTTGCCCACCAAGGCCATTTTCACGCTCCGGAACGTAAAGCCCTTGAAGTTCACTCAGGTTTTTTTGGGGCAAACGATGCATTCGCTCCCTTTGTCTAGACCAAGCAGACAGAGGGCCGCTCAGACGGGTTCCGTGCTCTTTGTTAGCTGATAGGGAGACACAGAGAAGCGGGTCATGGCCTCCCCAAAAGAGCAGTGGGCTGCCAGAGGGCATTTTTTGAGGGATTGCTTTGAACACTAGGAGGCTGCAAGGATGAAAAAAATGGATCCTGCAGCCGGGTTCCCATTTTTTTTAATCTCGTCCCCGTATGACACGATTCCTCATGGCCCATGGACAAAAAGGCCATACGTAAATAGGGATTTGGCAGCCTTGATGTCCCGTATGATTGGACAGTCATGATTTATCTACAGCCTTATGTATTTATCATGAAGGCACGTGGGCGTGAGGAGGCAGTGGGGGGGAGGATTCCGCTTGTCTTTTTTCACACGTCCTTGCATATTCTTCTTGGCTTCACATCAGGAACGACTCCAGGCCCTTGACATCAGGGACAGCTGGGGGTTCTACGCCATGACGGGGAGGTCACCCTTGGAGATGAAACAGGCTTAGTGAAGGAATAATGGCAGTCATGAACGTGCTGAATAGAGGCCTAAAACATCCTGGCTGGCCTCACACCAATGAAATCAGTGATCAGAACGTGTCCAGAATATGTTGACCCAAAAAATCCCTAAACAAAAAATTTAATTATACCCCGCATTCCCGGGCTGTTATTGGCTGCTTCTGGCATTTCAAAACTTTTTTCGAGGTTTTAAAAAGGCTGTCTAAACCTCAGCTTTTTGTGAGGCCTTACCGCAATCTTCCAAGGGTCTTTTACCAAAGTGTATTATTACTGTAATCTGTCTTAGTGTATTCAACTACTAAGCAATTAGATAAGACACAGAATGTGATAGCATCAAATCAACGTTTATTGAATATATCACTAAAATCACCAAAGAAATTTTATTTTTCCATGTTTCTCAAAGACAATGTGTCATAATGATGTCATAATGAAACTCTTATTCATACCGTCTGCAAAACGGACCTAGATTTAACACCATTTGGCCACCAGATGTCACTGTGATGCAGTGTCTAGAACACGTTGAAAGATCAAATCTTTTTCCGAATATGCTATTTATTTCAATTGTTTTAATGCCCCAAAAGCCTCATTTCTGTCATCACTAAAAACTGTGGCTCAGGGGGTTCCGTTTCCGCACCCGTGATCAGCAGGTCACCGTTTTGAGCCCAGGCCTCAGCAGAACGTTCGCATGTCTGTGGGCCCATGAACAAGCACCTTAACCTCCCACTCTGGGGGTGTTGAAAGACCCCCTACCTACCTTGACTTGTGCAATGGCCTGTAAAGGATTATTGTTAGAATGTATTTATTAAATTGTGATTAGAAGGATGCCTTTTTATAAACTAACAGAGAATAAAATCACGCCTTAATATTTTTGCTGAGATGATCTTATTGTCAAATAGTTGCTCTAACAGAGTTCAGAGTTCTGACACAGACATTCAGCTCGCCATGACTCAGAGACTATTTGTGGTCAATTCAAACAATCTATTCACTCTGACTCTTATTCAGATTCTCCAGATCAGTTTGGCATTAAAGAAAACTGACATTCTGACCCATTCGCTGAAGCTTTGATCTCTGCTTTGAGCTCCTATTCATTCATTTTCTGAAGTTACACTTGAATGTGGCACAGAATGAGATACAATCAGACTTTAATACACTGCAAATCTCCATGAAGCATATGTGAAGTCATTACACTCCCATAATACTCTGATAAAAAGTAATTAGATGCTCCAAACTTTTGAGCAGAGCTGCCATTGCCTGTAGCAAGTGCACTTCGTTTTGTACAGGAAGTCTAGGCTGAGTTGCTGTCTCGAGAGACAATCTCTGGGTGATCTGAACAAGCCCTCCACCATACAGAATGTGTGATTAGGGTCAATCCCGTCCAAAGGGGTCTATTTTCAGCACTGCAACAACCTTGTAGTTTCTCATAGTCCAGCTTAGCCCTCGGATCTTCAGTATCTCGGAGCCCATTTAGTGAGGATTTTAGAAAAGGATTCCATTGATTTTTGAAAGCGGACAATGAGCACAGGATCAGAGCATCCAGCTCGCATGAATATAAATGCACAGCTTTCACAGACCTGTACTGGATTCGAGGCAAGGAGACACATGGCCAGATAAATGCGTAATGACATATTCAGTTATTACGCAATCTTGCCATTAAATGTCACTTTCGGTTCACAGAGCATCGGGGAGGCCATTAATGGCTTCTTTGCATTCATAGTGCCCTTGAACATTTTTCATTTCGTCCAAGCTCGGTAAGGTCGCTCGTTGATAAAGATTGTGTTGTGTGCCTCCTTTCCCAGAGAAGCCTTCAGGAAGAAGGGAAATATTGACAAACTCCATAAACTCTCTATAAACTCTATAAACAAAGAAGGGAAATATGGTAATGCCCTACCCAACATTTGGTTCCAAAAAGCACAACTTAAGTCAAAAAATGACGTAACACAACGACTTTACGACTTAGACCCCTCTATAAACAACTAATAAGTGTTCCTCTTTAATGCTAAATTAAAGAAAAAAAAACGAAAAATAATAATAATTACCAAAAAAACAATGTTGCTCACTGAGGGTGACGTGGAGGTTGGAAGTGCAAAAACACAAGTTTGAACTGAATTTGCGCTACTGAAAACACAAAAACGCCTAGCAACAGCGTCACCAAGTGGCAAAATGCTGAGTTATCGGCACCAGGTAAATAAAACAATATATTGTAATTTATAAGTCTTTATTTGATTTTATTCATTACAATATATTACTTTACATATTTTAAAATTGATTGACCACCGTAAGGTCGCATAAACTGACTTAAGTTTGATCTGTATGTTTTCCATACATTTTCAACCAAAAAAAGATGTAAAGTCCATTTTGACGTAACACAAATTGAAGTATGACAAGGTATTACTATACTGCTGGAGGAGGTCCGGTCCCATAGAGGTATCTACCAGCCACCTGAGTCCTAATTATCCAGACAGACAAACTCAAAGAAGGACAGAAGGTTTCTTTGCATCTAAACAGAGTGTCTCAAAGAGAAGGTGACCCTCAATGATTTAGGTATTTACTGTAGATTGATTATTTAAGCTTCACTTTTAGCATGTGTGTGAAGGTTTGCATATTGTGTGCCATTCTGTCTGCCTGAAGAGACTATTGTAACACCAGAGCCCTGCACTGCTGGTGAATTTGCACAGTCAACTAGCCGCAGTGATTCTGTTGTCTGCAGTCAAGCCGCCTCTGACTGAAGCAAGGGCTTGGGAATTAAGGAGTCACCTCCATGTCAAACCTTATGCAATCATAAGTTATGTACATGATATAGACTTAGATAGCCATTCACGTCAACGACTCATGCATGCTGACAAACAGAGAACTACAAAGCGTAATGATTAAAGCCACAACATATTGTTATGGCCATGTTTAAGCTATAAGTACAGATGGGCCCCGCCTTACGATTTTTCGAACTTATGATGATGGTAGTGATACAACAACATTGTAAAAATACTTTAAGATTGGCGTGCCAGGCAAACGTAGCAGCATACGCGGCATGATGTGCTGGGGTGATGGCAGAACATACACATCTCCTGCCTTGTGAGATGCCTCACTCCCGCCAGCGATCGAGTTCAGTGTCTCGGTGTCAGAGCGCGTATTTCCTTCTGTGTTTCTGGTGTTCCAAAGCCCGTCTCGACTTACGATATCTTCATGTTACGACGGGGTCATCGGAACGCTTCTCCATCATAAGTCGGTGACTACCTGTATACTTCATTTACCCAGAGGGAAGTTCCAATGGACATCAAAGACAGGGAAACTGCCACAGGCCGAAGCTGTGAGATAGGAGATACGAGGCTTCAAAATCCGCATTTTCACATTTCGGCTAAGTTAGGTTATGTTTCTGCCCATATTTGAAACTTGACTTTTCCATTTTCCCTCAAAGAAAATCCAGTCCTCTTTAAATGTTTTGCCAATCGTTGTCTACTGAAAACACTGAACAATTCCCCCCCCCCCTCATACTGCTCCTATTTTCAGGTAAATAAATTGAAAATTAGTTTACTAGGGTGAATTTATTGGAGTATTGATTTTCTGTGCCAATAGCAGTTTGCACTAAATGTAATCAACCGCAACAGCTAGAGGTCCGGTAGCTTTACAATATGAATGCTTCAGAGTTAATGCATGTACACCCCTGAATTTAGACATTAAATGGTATGTTAAGGCTATGGTCCTCTAACTCATATCCATTAGCAAATGAACTTTTACTTTAGCAGTGAATATAACTACGGCCACATCCTTTTAAAAAAGCATGGAAGATGTCATTTGAAAAAGTGACAGTTTATTTTCAGATGTTTTATTAGAATGAATACGCAGACATTACGACATGCCCACAGAGAAATGTAATTCTGGGACAGATGTTTGTGCATCAAATCAATGCTCCAATTGGTTGGTTTTCCCCAATGCTTGCTAATACTTTTTTAAAGCCTGCCTGAAAGGAGCCCACACATGAGAATTTGAAGACATCATGTAATTTGGAATCTCCCCTGTGGTGCCATGAGCTCAGCAGCGATGGGCTGAAGTCATCTGTTTATGACACATTAGCAAAAGCATGGGTGGGCCCTCCAAACTCGCCAAAAAGCGTCGCAAAGTGCCCGCAACATAGAGGTAACCCAGCAACCGCTTCAGCTTGGTCTGTCACCGTGTTCCATTTTGTGATGTCAGCACTTGACAGCAGCAGATGGCTGCCTCCTCGCTGACACGGCCTGTCAGAACTGTCCCCCTGAGTGCGTGAGCGCCATCTGCCTGTGGGAGCGGCCCGTGACAGCTCGCCTGTTTTGGCTTGTATAGCAGGCACATTGATTGGGGCAAACTTGTACAACAGGCAATGGCCTGCAAGAAGGCTCACAGCTGGGACAAGACCCATGGAAGGAAGTGCATTTGCATAATGTTGAGCAAAAATGCTCTTAATTGATTAAACTTACTGCAGCGATTCAGTGAATAACACTGTATGACTCCCATGAACCATTTTCAGTGCCTGCATGCTTCTTTTATATAATTTGCGTATGAAATGTAGGTGCCAGCTGGATGGATGGATGAGTATGCAATATCTCTTCCCATCATGACATGGCTTTCTTGGCCCCAGAGCACCTTGCTCGGATTTGGCAATTCAATCCTAAGCAGTCCAGTTTATCCGAGTGCATAAAACATAGGCTTTTTAGTTGCTCTTCCACACTGTAAGGGTTACAGCTGTGCTTGGGAGGTCGGATCTCACAAAGCTTTCATGCAGCCGATCGTGGTTCAGGAGTCACTCTGATCAAACGAAAAGAGGGGATGGAGTGAGTGAAGTGGACACCTGAGAGCCACCATGCCAGCTGCCTCTGTTCTGGCTCCATCAGGGTGCTCTTTGTGAGTCTGTATTCAAACCATGGATCCGAGAATCTGAAAATACTAGAAATATACTGAGATAAAATGCCCCTCTCATCTGTGACTATCGTTAACTTTAAAGGATGGACGGTGCTTCAAAGGCTTGAAGTTTTGGGCTGCGAATTGTCAGACAATTCCCCCGTGCTGCCTTCATCTCCCATGGCATAAAATGCAGCTTGACTTTATGTCTGTCTACCATTTCACCATCTTCCAGGCCTAAAACATTTTTTCTTTGTCTCTCGCCCTTACAGCGCTGTGTGGTTTATTACTGAAGTGTCAGTCTTCACTAGACTTTCTCCCACAAACGAAAAGAAAAAAGCTGTGTTCTGAACTACCGAATGCTTCCATTTCCATCGTTTTTCTTGATGAGGAGTGGCGAGACGGTTCGCGAGGAAAGCTTTATGGAAGTCACTGCCAAACTATAAGTCCCAGGATTCAAAGTCTGGCTGCTGTAATTTAGATTTAGGACAACCTTTTTTGGCCTATAAAGTTTACTATTTTTTCTGCCTCTGGACAGCAAGGAGAGAAAGGCTTTCATCTGAAACCATCGGGACAGTGACCAGTGAGTCCTCTAATAATCATGACGAACTATGTTTCCATCTATCCATCCATCCATTCATCCATCTATCCAACTGTTTATACTAATCAGGGTCAGGGAGGAACCTCCTGGCTCTCCCAGGGCTGCATCCTGGATTGTATGCTAGCCCATCAAAAGCATGATAAAATAGCATGGCATAAAATTTTCATATCAAGATAAAACTGGCTTCATCTATGGGTATAAAGAGTACAGCATCTTGTCCGATGTTTGGCCATTAGACCTTTGTGATACTGTGTGATTCATTAGTTCAGAATGCTCTGAACTCTAGCCTTCTGGTCATCTCTCACCTGCCTCCCCGAAATTAATCACGCCTAAGTAGGGGTGTTAGCAAATATAGGGTTTTGGACCTGGAGGAATACTATGCCATGGAAACGTTTTTTTCCCACAAATGTGTACAACATGGCACACTGTTGTGTGTAATCATTTTCACCTCTGTACTGCGTTTTTCTGTTGAACACTTGCACACAATTACATATTCTGTAAATGTGTCTTCATGGGTGTAAATATTGATACAATGACAGAGAAATTAAAATAAATGCATAACACTCATTACATTTTAATACATTGAACACCACTCCTGAGCGCAGTCATTGACAATATCAAGCCTTGGGCTGTGAAAGATAATTATAGAGGGATTCATGCAATCAGAAGAAGTCCTTGCACTCTAAAGACAGCAGACGGAAACATGTAGAGCACTTCCTCCATACATCAGCTCTGCCCTCTCTGTCAAATCACATCTTGCAAACTTGAAGAGATTTTAAGGATTAAACATTAATGCAACCCAGGAGTTGTAGCCTGTATGAAGACCGCGCGAGAAACCACGTGTTTCAATACCCAGCGATACTGATTTTTGTTTCCTTTATAATTTTTGGTGTACCAGATAGATTTTGTGATGGTGGATACAGCAATAGCTTCAAAATTTTCACATAAGGTTTTTGAAAAACTGCCAATTTCAAAATGTTGCTCTTACCCATAGTTTTTCAGTGATGTCATTTTTAGGCTATATTGATAGTATATAATTCATATATATATATGTAGAATGTATGGGCATATTTCAGAATAATTTTGGAAACATTTGTTTAATTTTATTTTTGAACATTTTTAGGAGTTTACAGAAGGGAGTAAAGCACATGCTTGTACATGTTGGAACAGGGTGCCGCTCTCTCTCTGATATGGAAAAATGATACAGAGCCAAGTGGAGTCCCAGTCTGCTTGCTGACTTCTGCTGGACTCTTAGGAGAGATGTTTCTGAGGCCAAGTACAGCAGAAAATCACACACTTCCACTGGTTAGATGAGTCACTTGCAACATCACCATATACTGTAAATCCACATAGCATAAGGTTTAATTGTGTGTCACTCAAAGTTCTTGCATAATAGGTAAATGCTGTTTAGATATTAGAATTCAGCACAAACAATACTGTAAGATTTGTCTATTTTGATCTGTGAAACAAAAAGAGAGTAAAAATTTGTTGACCAGTGTAACTGTGTAAAACTGCAGTCTTTAATAATTACGACAAAAGGAAATCAATACTTTTAATTTTAAATAACTTTGATATATTTGTATATTTTTCTTTCTGCGTCACCCAAGATGTGTATTAGGGCTAAACTTGCTACCCGCTCTTCCACTGCCATCTTCTGTTTAAATGGCGTAATTACACCTTACGCCGTGACTGAATGCGTTAAAATGCTTTTCGGTGTATTTATTTTACGGAATATCACTAACCATTATTTCTAATGTAAAACAAAAGGAAATGGAAAAATGTCCAAATGAAGGACATCTTGAAGTGCGCGTTAACAGTGCCACCCGCTGAGCGACCGTTCCACCGAAGGCACACCTACGGGCAATCTAGCAACGCCAATCAGCCTCAGCATGTCTTTGGACTGTGGGGGGAAACCGGAGTACCCGGAGGAAACCCCACAACGGCACGGGGAGAACATGCAAACTCCACACACGGAACTATATTCGAACCATGGTCCCAGAGGTGTGATGTGACAGTGCTAACCACCACACCACCATGCCCGTTCTGTACTATATGTTACTAGAATTAATGTTTGCAGGAATCATGCATATGTTCACCCCTCAATCATTTGCACTCGTTTTATTTACACGAGAGAACAATATAAATAGGACAATGCAGGGATATTGCTACGATTGTTCAATTAAACTAGGCCCACAGCAAAAGGAGACCGTACCAAATACACTTGGACTGCGCTGCGGTTGCCACGGGTGACGCGACGCTCCCAAATAAGCCCCTCCCACCAAAGGCGTCTGAATCATGATTGGTTAGTTCCGCGGTATTTTGATTCGGCCGCTGGCCAATCGATCGGCCGGTCTGGCTGCGCGAGGGCGGCGGGCGGCCAATGAGCGCTCTGCGGGCTGTCAGTACTTTGCCAGTTTTCTGGGGCGTTTCGGAAGCGGCGCGCCTCCCCGCAGACGACGCTCGAGCGGCCCGGTCGCCCGCTTAATTCCGCTCGGAAAACACCCGAAGGCCTCTGTGGCGATGTCTTCCGAGGACGGCCGCGCCGCGGGCATTCTCAAGGGCTTCAAACTGTATCCTTTGCCGTCGACCTGGGTACGAAGGAGCCGCGTTAGCCGGGCGGCTAGGCGCCCCTCGGGAGCGGTGCGGCGCCGGGCTAGGTGAGGGCTTCCCCGGCGAGATGCTGCTCCCCTGGCGGCGGGCGGCTAGCGCAGCATGTCGCCGGGGAAAGGCTTTGGATGTCGGCGAGAGGAGCCGTGTTAGCAAGCCGGCCAATCGGCTGTCAAGACGCGCATGCGCGGTGGCCCCTTGTCGGCCCCTCGTCTAGCCGCCCGGAGCCGGCGCTTGTGGGACTGCGAACGGGTTCCGAGCCGGCTTTAGTATCTCGGGGTATCCGCAGTGCAGTACTCGGCTACTTTGGGGGCCTGTTCCCCCCCGACCCCCCTTCGCCAGCAGGGCCTTCAGAAAGCACGTGCATCACTGTATCAGCTAATGCATAGTACCTTTTATTATGTGGCTTCCAGGCACATCCTAAATATGAAGTTGTCCTTAGGTAGGTGGTGAGGGCAGTCATCCAAGGGATGGAAACTGACGTTTGGGGTGATTTTATTGCTGATTGATTAACTTGTGTTGTTTCACAGGAGTCTCCAACTTCAAAGGCCAATGTCACACATTCTGGAAATTGGTCATGTTAGTAATCGAGCCGAATGTCGATGGTGTGTCGTGTTTTGCATGCAGCCAACATGAGAAAAATCAGTGAAATTGTATAGACTGCATTTATTTCAATGATATTTTGTTGAGCTTTTGTTCGTTATAATTTCGTTGTCGTTCAGCTTTTGTTCCGGACACATCATGATTAACTGAGACTGATAATCCAGCTTGAAGAAACTGCAACACTTGAAACACAGAAATCAGTATTTATTGTTAAAAACTGAATTTTATTGGAGACACCCTGCAGTACAATGTAATTGTGCTATTTTGTAGATTCATAATTTATTGTCAAGGTTAAAGTCACCCCCTAAACAACATATTAGTCGTGTGTTTGGTCTGCTTTAAAAAAGGATGGTGTTACTTTTACTGTTATTTAATAAATGTATTGAATATGGTCAGGAATCACATTGGACTAACATCTCTGTGTTATCATTTAAGAGATGTGTTGTCCATCATTTGATTGTGTCCAACCTAAACTTGCGCCTGTGCATTTATCAGAAGCTCAGCATGGCTGCACTTATGCCTAGTTGGCTCCTTGACAGCCATATGTTTGTAATGTGCTGTCTGCCTCATTTGTACATCAATTGGGACAAAAGCACCTGCTTAATAAAGTAAATGTGTTGATTAAACACACCCCTCAGCTCTTCATACAGCAGCCACGTTGTCTGATAAGTAACCAGGTCCTCCACACTGCAGTATTACGATCACTAGATCAGTTCGTCCCCTGCTCTTCTCCAGCATCTCAGCGTAACCGTGCCAGATGTCTGCGCGAACACACCTGCTCATCATGGCGTGATGAGAAGGATTAGCTGTGGGGGGTGGAGCCCTTTGACCCCAAAACCATACCCCAATCGCCAAAAGTGCAGAAAAGCCCCCACATCTACACATAATATATACTAGGACAAGCTGAGGTTTGATTATTAACATAACCAGTTTCGAGAATGTGTTATATTGGCTTTGAAGTTGGTGATTTCTGTGAAACATTACGAGTTTTATCTGTAATAAAATCACTCAAAACGTCAGTTTTCATCCATTGAATAATTATCTCTAGACAGATTAGGCCCACCGGCTAATCTGTGGTCTTACAGAAGATGTTAGCTTTGCTAAACATGTATGTAATTCAGCATAAGCTTCTCTTAATCCTGGAAACCAGTAGTCCTTAGCATCCGCCAGTGGAATCTGGCACTACAATGGTGATTTTCTAGAAGGTGACCCGTATGCAGCCAATGCTTGCCTTTCTTGGAGGAGAATTCACTCTGAAGTGGGCTCTTCTTGGTCTCTAGTAGAGAGACCACAGATGGCTCCAAGACACGGATGGGGGCTCAGGTGCTGGTGACACGGTAGTGTTTTAGGCATTGTCTAGGGCTTTTGTTTCTCAAGCAGATACTGCCGACCTTTAGAAAAGGTAGCAGACAAATCTTCCAGTGTTTCAACTCTGATGCAATTGCCCCGCTCACCAGCTGGCCCAGTAGAATGAGGTCATTTGTGCTGGTGGATTACAACTGTGTTGGACACGCCATACCATCTGAATCACCATATGGACTGCATGGAAGCAGAGGCCATGGGCAGAACACCACATGGACCCAGCTGTTGCAAAGCCTGATCCGTTAGAAGCCTATGGCCCAATTTGAAACCTTATTTGTTGGTTTGATTAAAATGGGCTCTGCCTTTGTATTCATGATGAAGCTTTAGTTTATTTTAGTTTAGGGCATTTAACCCGAAAGTTTGTCCATGTGTTTGTTAGCCTCCCTTAACAGAAGCCTCCAGAAACTGGATGAACCTTCGCGATGCGGACAGTGGGAAGGTTCTGTGGCAGGGAACAGAAGATCTGTCCCTTCCTGGAGTAGAACATGAAGGTAACAGGTTATTAGCTTAAGTGCTGATTCAGTAGTCATTAGTTAACCTCAACGTGACGTGAATAGCCATGGTTCGTTATCCATAGAGAGTGTCCATCTCTCATGATCAGTGAGATTCTGCATACTTATGTAAGACCCTTCCTCTTTGTGCCTGTATAAGTGATTACATAAATTTATCATTTTATAGCAATTTATTCTGGCATCAATCCCAGCATGTGACCTTGGTCCTCTCCAAAATTGGCATTGATTTTATGATTTAGTCCTGAGAGATAAGCCTATCAATACAATCTGTAGACTCTTCTCCATCATTTAAGCTGAGGGATCGAAACACAGTCCATGTGTTTTATGTCAGTAATTACATTACTCATTACGTGCCAGCAAAATAATATTTTCTATCAATATATTTGAGTTGTGTTTGTCTAATACCAAATATGAAATTGTTAATTTGCTGCTTTAGTAAGTATGCAGTGAGCAGTAATTCTGAGTGTCTTCTGTAAATGTTCTTTTGGCATGCTTTCGCGCAGCCAAGTGATATTTATCCATGCTTTGTTAAAGGGAGTCACCACAGCTGGCCTCATTAACCCGCTAGATAGTCTGTCATAAAATACTTGGCTGTCACTCCCTGTTAAGCCCACCCTTAGTGCCTTGGAAAGAGCACATCAGTGTATTCATTAAATTTTCATGTTTCCTGCTTCCCGTAATTCTGGGGCGTGTGTCTCTGAATGGCTCTGTGCCCATTTCTCAGAACACAGATCATGCGTTTTTGGCCGTCGCCCCCCCTCTCTTACACAGCGCCCCCACCCCAGCTGCATTTATTTGTTTAGTTTGTTTGTTCTATTTGCTTATTGTTTGTTCAGAGGACACCAATGATGTGTATCTGTGAGTCCATCACAACAGCAAAATAATCATATTTAAATCATCCATCCATCCATCCATCCATCCATCCATCCATCCATCCATCCATCCATCCATCCATCCATCCATCCATCCATCC